>JAHBCN010012542.1:0-26568 GCA_019359885.1 Listronotus oregonensis
TTTTCCCCTTTATTCCCTATTCCCTAGGCTTAAAGCCATTCTTATTAAAATTAGGTTTTTAAACCCTTTTTTAAAATTAATTTTTTTTAAAAAATATAATCAAAATAATTTTTTTCATAATTCAACTAAAAAAAAAATAAAGAAAAAAAAATTTTTCTAAAAAAATACAAAAATTTTTTTTTTTAAAGTTTTTTTTAAAAAAGAAAACTTCTTTAAAAATTTTTTTATTATTTAAATCGAAAAAAAAAAAATTTTTTAAAAAGGATGAGCCATACTTTAAAAACTTATATAGAAAATCAGAAATGTTAAGCGCCCCCGGGGGGGTATATAACACCCAGATAGAAAAACACTTAATAAATTTTTTTAAATTTAAAAAAAAATTTTAAAATTTTATTTAAGTTAAATTTAAAAAAGTAAAATTTGGGTACAGTTATTAAAAAAAAAAAATATCTGTGCCACCGGTTACCCCATTCCCGAGGCACATTAAAAACTTTTTTTTTAATAAATAGTTTTTTTTAAATTTAATTTTTTTTAGATTACAATTTAAAAAAATTTTTAACAAAAAGGAACAGATTTTTAAATTTTTTTTTTTTTTAACTTCAGCACAACAGATCTTTCTTTAAATTTATTTTATATTTAATAATAATAATACCTATAACTTATTAAAAAAAAGTTAATTAAGTTAAGAAATTTTCCTTTTAAATTAAGAGTTTTAACAAAAAAAAAAAAAATTTTTTCCCTTTTTTTCACTTTTTTTAAATTTTTGGGCCGCCCCCCAATTCTTTGGGGGCCCCAAAATTTTTTTTTTTTTTTTATTAATACCCTAAACTAATTTTTGTTGTACTTTCGTACTAAAAATATTTTTTTTTAATAAACTGGGCCAAAAAAATGTTTTTTCTCATTACATATTTAAATTAAGATTACGTTAACCCCTTAAAACCCCAAAAGCCTTATGGACTTTTTTTTTAAAATTTTTTTCGTTTAAAATTTTTAAAATTTTAATATCTAAATTTTAGGGGTTTAAAAAAATATTTTTTAAAAAAAATTTTAAAAACATTTTAAAATTTTTTTTAGCACTAAACAACCAGGGGAAAAAACTAAAATAAAAAAATTTTTCCCTTTTTTCTTTAAAATTTTTTTTTTAAAAACTAAAAAACCCTTTTAATTTTTTTTTTTCCCCCCCAAAAAAAATTTTAAATTTTTAAAAAAAATTTTTTTCCAAAACCAAAAAATTTAAAATTTTTTTCCCCCTTTAAAAAATACATTTTTTAATGTTTGGGATATGGTTTTTTTTTGGGTTCTTTTAAATATTTAGACTCCATCTTGGGGTTTTAAACTAAAATTTTCCCCCTTTTTTGGGATTAAAGAAATTTTAAAAATTTTTCCCCTTTTTAAAAACGGTATTTTTAAAAAAAATTTGTTTATTTTTTTTGTTACAAAGGGATTGAACCCCCCCTTTTTTGGCCAAAAGGGCCCCCTTCCCCTTGAGACCCGGTGTGGTGTACCACAAGGCGGCGATACATGTATCTTTTTACCCTGTTTCCTTTCCTTAAAGTTGAGATCAACCCGGAACCATCAGTTTTTTTATTTTCAGAATCGACAATGAAGCTCCCGTGTCATAGTACCACAAGCGGCCGTATACCCCGTCGGTAGACTTCCACTTTTTTAAAAAAGAAACGACTTTTTTAAATTTTCGTTGGGGAAAAGGGGGAACAAAAAAAAATGTAAAATTTTTTTTGACAAAAATACGGTTTACTGTTAGCATACTTTTTCCCCTTTTTCTTGTTTAAAAAACCTTTTATTTGGGTTCCCCGTTGTCTATTTAATATTCTTTCATTTTTGGGGTTTCAGAAACACGGACATGATTTGTATGATCCTCCATGTGGGGGAAAAAAATAAAAATTTCAAAAAAGTATCGGGTTTTTGGCAAAAAAAAAAAAAAAAATATATATATATATATATATATATATATATATATATATATATATATATATATTTTTATATATTTAAAAATAAAAAAATATATATATATATATATATATATATATATATATATATATATATATATATATTTTTTATATATATATATATATATATATATATATATATAAAAATTAAATTTTTTTTAAAAATATATTTAAAAAATATATATATTTTTATATATATATATATATATATTAAAATATTATATAAAAAATATATATTAAAATATTTTTATAAAAAAATATATATTAAAAAATATATATATATATTTTTATATATTTTTTATATATATAAAAAAAAATAAAAAATATATATATATATATATATATATATATATATATATGTATATATAAAATATAATGGGTTTTGGGAAATAGGTGGTAAAAATGTGTGATGGAATACTGAAACACTATTTTTTGGGGTACTCCTGTTAAAAATCAATTTTAAAAAAAATGCAAAAATAATATCACGGAAAAAACGTAATGCCCCGTCTTTCCCAACCCCAAAACTTCCCCATACATTACTAGGCATCATCCCCTTGAATAATTAAACCTAGGGGGTTTGTGACCCGCGGTAATGAACCCCCCCGGAAAAAAAATTTTGGGGGTTATCTCTTTTCCCCAAAAAAAGTGAATAATAAATGAAAAATTTAAAAGTCGTGGAAAAAAAATTTTTAAATTTAAAAAGAACTTTTAAAAAATCTGTTATAGTATTATATTCATTTCACTTTTATTTTATTTAGGGTTTTTTTGGAGTTTTAAAAAACAAAAAATATTTTTTTTATTTAATATAAACTAAACCGATTGTTAATCGATTGATTTTTTTAAAAAAAAAACAACCTTTAATATTTGTTTTCATTTTTAAAAATTTCCCCCTTATTATTTGGCACATCTTTCATTATGTATTTCCCTTTTTTTTTTAAATTAAAAAAAAAAAGATGAAATTGGGAAAAAAAGGTAATTAAAATATAAACTCTTTACTTCATTAAAAAAATTTTTAACTATTTTTTTATTCAAAATTTTAAAAAAATCAAATTTAGCGTACGCCTATGGTCGGGGCTGAAATTCTCCTTCAAGGTCCCTGGGCCGATTGCGTTTAAAAGGCGAAATTTGACGGAAGTTATCTTACTTTTTTTATGTAAAAAAAAAAACCCTTTATTTTCTTGCTTCGCGGGCCTGGTCGGCGCCGAAGGTTAAAACCCCTCCCCCCGACCACCACAAAAAAGAAAAAAGGAAAAATACAAAAAAGTAGGCGGGGACAGGCAGGGTAATATCTGGGTTTTTAAGGGGAAAAAAAAATAATTTGATTTTTTTAAAAAATTTTAAATTTTTCTTTTTTTTTTTGGGGGAACCTTATATTCCTATTTTTTTTGGGGGAAAAAACTACCTCGTTTTGCCATGTCTTCCTCTCCCTGAACCAACTCCTGTACACCTATTTTTTTTTTCCCCTTTTTCGCCCCCCTAAGTCTCAACGTTTTCTCTCGCCCCGTGCTGGTTAAAAAGGTGTATGATCAAAGTTTGCCTCTACTAGTTAAATGTTCGAAGAGATAACTCTACAATATCTTACCGTTTGCCGCAGTATCACGTGGCTGTATTCTTAGTATACTTGCTTTCCGACTATTAAAGTTGCTAAAATTTAAAAAACTGGGTTAAAAAGGGAAGGGGTGGGCTCAACCAATTTTAATTTTCTACAATTTGGGGTTAAAAGGGCCTAGCGTAAATCGGAAATATTTTTTAACTGAGCTTTATGAAATCTCCTTAAAATTTATAAAAAAGGTTTGTTTTTAAATTAAATTATTTGCTTCGGTTCCCGTTTCTGTTCAAATTAGAATGATTAGCCATGAATAAAAAATTATAAAAAATGTGCTTTAGTTAAAAAAAATATTAAAAATTAAAGATTTTTTTATTGAAAAATCGGGGTCCCAAATTTCACATTTTTAAAAAAAATTTTTTGGTAAAAAAAAAATAAATAATTAAAATTATAAAAAAAAATCTAAATAATTTTATATTAATAAATGTCTTTCGGATCTACCCCTAATTTTATATAAATGATCAATAACTAATTTTTTTTTCCATTTAATTTTTTTTTTTATCTAATTAAATTTAAAAATTACATTTTTGTTTAAAATTTTTAAAAACTTTGAAATTCAGGTTTTTTTGGGGTGATACTTACGGGGGTTTTAAAAATTTAAATCTTAAAAACTTTTTAAATTTAAAAAATTTAAATTTTTATTTTCTTACCTTTACCTTTAAAATTTTTTTTTTTCCCCCTTATGGATTAAATTTTCAATATATCAACTCAAAACATTTTGCTTTAGGCCGACCCCAATATGTCTTTTTTAGCTTTTAATACAATATACTTATATAAAGTAATACAAAATTTATTTAAGGATAACTAGTAGGAAGATAAATAAACAAACACTCAAATTGCACAGTATTTGTATATACAAAAAGCTATTTGCAAAATGCTTTTTTGAACCTTAAAATGATATTACAAAGAAACAATTAAAAAAATATTTAAAAAAAACTTTAAAAAGTATTCTATTGACTATTTAAAAAATGTCAGGAGCACATATGCTGTAGATACTTAAATTATATTGCCTATCCTTTTTTTATAATATTTTGTTGTTTATCAAAATTTTATAAAGGATATTGCCATAACTTATTAATGGGCAAATAAGGGGAATAGGGTCAGGTACTTTTCGAAATATTCAACAAATAAATGAAAACTCATTCCTAGGCACTAGAGGTGTATAAATAGTTGTCGAATCAAATCAAATAGTTAAATTTGATTCGAATTTCGATTCGAATATTTGAACTATTCGAATTGTTTGAAATTTTTTAATGGTTCAAATTATTCGAATAATTCAAACTATTTGATTTATTCAAATAATATAAACTATTTGAATAATTTAAACTATTCGAATAATTTAAACTATTCGAATAATTTGAACTATTCAAATAATTTGAACTATTCGAATAATTCTAACTCTTAGAATGGTTAAAACAGTTTAAATATGGTATTTTTTCAAATAATTAATTGTATAGGCTAATTATAAGAGTCTTAGTAGCTATGAAAAAATAATAGTGCCAGCGAAACGCTTAAACTTTCGATTTAAAATCACGTCTTTAATAAAGAAAATAAAGTATTTTTCTTTCATAAAATTCCTTTTCATAAGACTAATTTAAAAGGTTAATAATAAAAAAAATAATTAGCAAAAATACTCTAATATTTTTAAGTATTTTATAAGTAACCACCACAAAAACTTTACAATATTGTGGGAAATTTTAAAATATGAGTTTCATTAAAATACACTGAAATTTTAAATTATTAAATCTTTAAAATTCCACCATAATCAATTCCTATTTTCTAAATTATCAGAAAAAAAGTTTCAATTCGGGTATTTCAATGTTTAAAGATTCGAATCATTTAAATAGTTCGAACTATTTGAATAATTCGAACTATTCGACTAACTCGATAGTTTAAACTATTTAATTATTCGATATTTGATTTAAAATTCAAATCGAATGATTCATTCGATTCGCCTCGAATAATTAGAATTTCGCAGACCCCACTGGACACCCTGTGTTATTTTTTTAAAATCCATTAGAACCCCTTTTGCTAAATAAATATTTTGATATTTACTTTTCAAATTAATTAATTTAGTACAAAAAATAAAACGTTTTTACTCTCGTCTTATATTACTATAATTCGAAGCTTTCAGGAAAACTTTTAAAACGATATTAGAGAATAGAGATAACTGCACGAACTTTTTTAATGGGGTTTTTTAAAACCATAACGCAATCTTTCTTAAAAGGGAAAACATTGCATTATAATTAAATTTTTTTTTTGAAAAAAAAAATTTGGGACAATGATAAATGAACCTTTTAGGTAATAAATAATGACAAGGGTTTTTTAAATTTAAAGTAAAAAATTTTAAAAAATTTTGTGCTTTATTTTAAGTTAAAAAATTGCTGGCCCAAACACATTAAAACAAAAATTTTTTTTGTTTTATTCTTTTTTTAATTTTTAAATTTGGCCCATTTAAATAAGTGGTATGTAAAAAACAATCAAAATTTTAATTTTGTTTTTTTCACTATATTGTTATTTTTTAAATTTATTACTAAGAATGCAAAATCCACAAAACTAAACCGTAAGGGGAGGAGTAACGTGCATTCCGGTTAAAATCTATTTATTGAAACTAGTGCTACGTTAAAGTATAACAAAGAATTTTTAAAATTTTCTAAAAATACTGAAAAAACGGAAATGGCAAAATTATTTCAATCTCGGAAAAAGTTGTTTGGGGTTCCCTTTTAAAAAAATTAAAAATAAGGTTTTTTTTTACAAATTTTTTTTCTCGGGAAAAAGGGGGGAAATTTTAATAAAACTTTTTGGGAAAGTTTTTAAAAAGATTTTTTTGAAAAAAAGGGCTTTTTTGTTACTGTAAAAAAAAAAGGAATTACAAATTTAAAAAAAACTTTTGCGTTACCTCGTGAATTATGTACAGAAATATTAAAAATTTTTAAAGGTGGGGGTTTTAAAGGGGGACTACTTTAAAATTTAAAGTTGTAGGAAAAATAACAAAAGTTTTAAAAAAAAAATTTTGGGGGTTAAAGTTCATAAGCCAGTTTTTTTGGGCCCCCCTTACCTCTGTTTTTGTTGTTTTTTTATCCCTCTCATTTTTTAAAATATTTTTTAAAAAAAGGTTTTCCCCTTCAGAAAATTAAAAAGGCATGGACACATAACATGGGATTCTGGCTTTGCGATTTTTAATATTTGAGTATGTTGTTTCTTATATCAATAAAAACATGTTTTAAATGGGATATGTTGGTGTAGGCCTATAGGATGGCCCAAAAAATCACTGAGAAGTTGCAAATTAACTGTTTATTAATTCCAATATAAACGCACAAAAAGAGTGAAATTTCGTTCAAATTCAACGAAATAATATTTTAAATATTTATTTAGAGTCCAATAAATTGATTTAACATTTAACAAATACAGGGTGGTCCATTATCAAATAAATAACGCATAACGCATATGGATTATGCCAACTAAAATGTTAATATCGTGATATACATAGTTATAAAATCTGCACATTTTTTGGCAATTTTTTAACAAAGATATAGTAAAATTAGGCTACCCTTAACTAAAATAATTTGCGTTTACATCTACAGGGTAAAGAATCTAGGAGGTTTCATTCACCATGTCTCCTGGATTTACCCATATTTTTAGGATAAGTCGTACTTAACAATGAAAACAGAGTTTTCACTGTTAGGTACATTTTTTTTAAACAAAACGCTCTGTATGTTTAGCCAAGTTTTAACTCTTTATTTAATTCTACATCAAAAATGTAAATAACACTATACGGTAATAATTGCTGGTTTTTGAGATAATTAAGTAAGTAATAAAGTAATTAAATGATATGGCACACATAACATGGGTTTGGCTCTGGGCTTTTTAAATTTTGGTACGTTGTTCTTTAAGTTAATGGGGAAAATCTTTTAAAGGTTCCCCAGCAGGCCTAAAGGGGGGCCCAAAAAAACCTGAAAATTTCTTCCCCTTTTTTCCTTTCCCTTTTGCCAAAAAACCCCGGTTATCATATAAATCCAACAAAAAAAAAATTTACATACTTGCTTAGGTTAAATAATTATTTTCAAAAATTCCCCCAAAATACAGGGGGGGAGAAATAAAATTTTAACCAAAATAATATTTCATTTTTTGATATTTTATATTGTTCAGAAATTTTCTTTTTTGCCGGTTTTTTGCTCCATGTCAAAAAAGGGGAGCTAATTTTCCTTTCTAAAAATTTTAAGCTAATAATTATTTAAATTAATAAGTAATTTAATAAAAAATGCTAAATTATTAATAAGTAAGTTAACACCAGCAATTTTTGCGCGGCAAACAATTTTAAAACGACTTATCCTAAAAATATAGGTAAATCCAGGAGGAATGGTAAATGAAACCTTCTAGATACTTCACTCAATAGATGTTCACGAAAATTATTTTAGTTATGGGTAGCTTAATTTTATCATACCTCTGTTAAAAAATTGCCAAAAAATGAGCAGATTTTAAAACTATGTATATTACAAAATAACTTTGGAAAAACCAAAAAAGTTTTTAATTCCCCCTTCATGGATATTTAAAAAATAAAAAATATTTTCAAATCAACATATAGACTGTCAGAAATATATAATTTCCAAAAATATATACAAGTATATCACGATATTAACATTTTAGTTGGCATATCCATATTATAGATACTGGAATACCCTGTATGTAAAATGTTAAATTAAATTAACTTTAAACATATAAATAAAATATATTTCTGTAGGATTTAGACAAAATTTTACTCTTTTTATGCGTTTATATTGGAATTAATAAACAGTTAAGCTTCAACTTCTCAGTGATTTTTTTGGCCACCCTGAGGCCCTGCACAAAAATGTCCCATTTAAAAGACGTTCCCATTGATCTAACAAACAACATACTCAAAAATTTTAAAAATCGTTTGAGAGCCAGAATCCCATGTTATGTGTGCCATATCCTGTAAAAAATGCAAAAAAAGTTGGAAAGTATTAACATCCCTTAATAATGACTTTTGGTCTGTACTAATTTAAGATAACAAATTAAACAATTATAAATTTAAACAGTATTAGTTTTTTTAACCATTTTATATCACAAATACAACATGTACAGGGTAATCAGTTAAGGGTAGCGAGCGGCCATATCTCATAAGATATTGGTCGTATAGATTCAAGAAAAAAAAATCATGATAAAAGTCGCCAAGAGAAATTGCTGGAAATTATTTTCGAGTTTGTCAAACATCCGCTATACGGCGTAACAACCAACACCAAGTAGAAAAATGGGATTTTTATAGAATTTGGTCTAATCAAAGTATATCGATGATATAATTTTCATATTTACTGACCATTTCCCTACATTTTTTGTCTAAAACGTTTTGTTCTATCTATCAAAATAAAGCGTAGGGGGAAGTTCAATTGTTTTTTTAAACAAACCAAGATTTCTCTCGTTTCTTTTGACCGATTTTAGCAAACTTAGGCTCATATGAAAGAGCATAATTTGCACTACAAAACGCTTATTTGGTTTTGAATTTTTAACTTTTGCTGTCGCCGCTAGATGGTAGCAAATTTTTGAGTTAAAAAAAAACAAATGTAATGGTATATTATTTTTTATATATTTTAAAAGAGTATAAATTTATCTATAATTTAATGAAAAGAATTTACTATCTACCTTTTTTTGAACCGTTGATATTGACCAAAATATAATTAAAATGGCACGCCACTGTTTTTTATCAAACTAAAAATCAGTTTTTTAATCTTTTATAAGTTGCTAACAAAAAGAACCTCTTGACTTTTTTTCGTTAGACAAACGGTTTTGGATTGAAAAAATTACATGGAGCGCCCATATCTCGAAACATACTAATTTACATATTTGGAAAAAAAATCTTAATAAAACTGTCCAACAACAACAGGAACAATAACACTAAAAACAAGAACACAGAACTTTAAAAATAAACGTTAAAAATAAATTAATAGTTTTGTTGTAAATGTTCAAAATGTTGTCCATTATTTTGAATGCACTAGTCCAATCTCTTCTGGGTGGAGTTGACAGCGGCCTCAATTTCCGCTTTTGGTATAATATTTATGGCGTTTGGAATTGGGACTATCATGTCTTCTCGAGTAGTTGGTCGAGTTTCATACACTAAATCCTTTATTCGGCCCCACAGATAAAAATCCAGGCAGGTTAAATCGGGAGACCGTGGTGGCCAGAAAAATAGACTGCCTCTACCAATCCAACCGTTAGGAAAATGCCTGTTCAAAAGATCTTGCACATTTAGAGAATAATGTGCCGGACATCCGTCTTGTTGAAACCACATGTTCCTTCTTACTTCCAAAGGCACATTTTCTAAGAGTCCTGGTAAATCGTTCAATAAAAAGTTCAAGTACATGTCACCGGTTGGATTGCCATTAAATATGTGCGGACCGATAATAGCACCATTAATAACACCGCACCAGACGTTAACGCTCCATCGCTACTGATAATCTTCACCTATTCAGTGTAGATAAGTGTCCGACCAGTAATGCATGTTATGAAGATTTACCTTGCCATTACTGCTAAACGATGCTTCTTCATCTGTCCACAATATTTGTGACAAAATAAGACGGTTTTCCGTCTTATTTTGACACGTCTCTAAGCCAGTAGCAGTAATCGAGCCTACGTTCAAACTCAGTCTCATTTAAGAATTAATGAATCACGACGTAATACGGATGCATTTTAAAATCCATTAATATTTTTTGCACTGAGCCATAGGATATTCCTAAATCTCTAGAGATCCCTCTTATGCTTAAATGGGAGTCTGCATGAATATAAGTCAACACATTTATAATGTTATCTTCTCTTCTTACTCTACAATTTCTTCTTAAAGTTGGAGTTGGTTGCACTTGGCCATGTTGCCTTAAACGTAAGGCTAAACGACGAAAATCCATTCTCGAATGCCGTCTTCGGAGGGGATAACGCAGTGCATACTGCCTAGAAGCAATCGCCGCATTTTCAAAACATTGAAAATAAATTCTCATATATCAAAGGCTTTTTCATTCCTTAAAGGCATGATTTGTTGTAAAAATACTTTTTACATAACATTAAATTTGATGTCAATGGCAGGAACTGTCAAAATAAATATCAGCGTGATTGACAATTTGGTGTTTTCTTTCATTTTTTTTTTCAGTTTCGTAGATCATGGCCTGCCTCGCTTAAATGCGATGTTAGTTAAGTTTGATTTTTAATTTAATTTATGAAATAATAATTATTATCATTAATAAATTATAAACTAATGCATTCTCTCGCTAATTAAATAATTATTAATGATAAAAATAATAGCTAATAATTTTATTATTGTGAGATGTAATATTTAAAAATAATTTTGAACCTTATAATTATCATTGTAAACAGTATGTAAACCTATTTTATTTTTTCAATCCAAAACCGTTTGTCTAACGAAAAAAGTCAAGAGGTTCTTTTTGTTAGCAACTAATAAGAGATTACAAAACTGATTTTTATTTTGATAAAAAAAACAGTGGCGTGCCATTTTTTTAATGTAAAAAAATTATATTTTTGTCAATATCAACTGTTTAAAAAAAGGTAGATAATAAATTATTTTCATTAAATTATAGAGAAATTTGTTCTCTTTTAAAATATATAAAAATTAACTTACTATAACATTTGTTTCTTTTTTTAAAAACTCAAAAATTTGCTACCATTTCAGTTAACGCCATCTAGTGGCGACAGCAAAAGTCAAAAATTCAAAACAAATAAGAGTTTTGTAGTGCAAATTATGCTCTTTCATATGAGCCTAAGTTCGCTAAAATCGTCAAAAGAAACGGGGAAAAACTTGGTTTGTTTAAAAAAACAATTGAACTTCCCCCACTGCTTTATTTTGATAGATAGAACAAAACGTTTTAGACAAAAAATGTAGGGAAATTGTCAGTAAATATGAAAATGATATCATCGATATACTTTCATTAGACAAAATTCTATAAAAATCCCATTTTTCTACTTGGTGTTGTTGTTACGCCCTCTAGCGGACGTTGGACAAACTCGAAAATAATTTCCAGCAATTTCTCTTGACTTATCATGATTTTCTTAAATCTATACGACCAATATCTTATGAGATATGGCCGCTCGCTACCCTTAATTGATCACCCTGTACATGCATAAAACATAAATTAATTGTTGGCCTTTTAAATTATTGTCTAATTATTTTTGATTTTAAGATCACTAGTTACTCTATATGTATATTAAAATGGTCAGGTATTGTTTGTTAGAATAAATATGTTTGATTTTAAAACTTAAATTTCATATACGATTATCAATTATCAACATAAAAATAACTTGCCACTTCAGACAAATGCTGATTAGTAATGCAGGGTAAGGGCAAGCCAGCTTAATATTCGTGATTTGCATTTTATACTTCTATTTGCCAGTTTACTACCGGAATAAGCGAAATGTCTTGAGGGATTTGAATAATAATTGGGTTTATTTGAGAATCGCCTACTACTGCTTTAGGAATTTACGGACAGTTGATATGTATTGGTGAAGTTAGTCTTATTCAAGACGTTTCGTTTTCGTTAAACCATTATTAACTGTATTTTGTTAAATACAGACCTGGGTTTTTTATATATATTTTTAAACCCCTTATTATCTCAATTACAAAAATGTATAACACTTAATATTTATTTTACAAATATGGAACGCCGCTAAAAGAAATGATGTGCGTTCCTTGTCTAAATTATTATCTCTTATGGAAAATATGTTGATTTAACAGAAAAATATCAAACTGCTTTAAAAAAACGCAATAAAAAATTAAAAGCCGTATTTAAGAAAAAATGAAGATGGTTTAGCGAAAAAGAAACATCGTCAAAAATTTTGACTTCGCCAATGGATGAAGCGCAAAAAGTTCCAATAAGAATGTATTTTTACTTATTTATTTATTTTTTTAATTTATGAAATAAACACGTAAAAAATAAAAACGAAAATCGGAAATTTTACTTTTTCGGCCATATTTCTAAAAGTACAAAATAGAACTTTAATTTTACAACACTATATTATTGAGCTCCATAATACGCAACTTTGCCAACTTTAAACTACAAATGTATCTCTTACCGTTTCGGAGATCCTCATACTGGCCCTCCTTATCTTCGACACGGTGTATATGGGTGATTGACGAAAAAATTACCTAAAAATTAAATACTTATTTTCATACACTCTAATATTAGCTATTTTTATGTTAAATCTACAATATAATACTTCTGTAATAAAAAAGTGTGACGGCTCAAAGTTAAATTAATATAATATATAAAATGCTCTGTATTTTACAGCGGCTTAAGATTCTCCTTAAATATAACCCAATTATATAATTAGTATAAAGTATACAATTTTATTCATTTTTAAGATAATTATTTTTTTTTAATATTTTGTAATTTTAAATGTAAAACCCGTTTTTTTTCACCGCCTAATAGCACATAAGTTTCTTCTTTAAATGTATAGGTTGCCTTTATCTATCGTTTAGTGATGAGCAAAAAAAGAAAAAAGACTGGGTATCTTTGGGCTTGGTCAAACTTCAAGCCTGGTCTTAGTCTTGGTCTTGCAAGCCAAAAAAAAGGTCTTGGTCTTGGTCTTGGCCTTACCACCCCGGGCTTGGTCTTGGTCTTGGTCTTGCTGCAAAGTCTTGCCGGTCTTGCTTTATTAATAATTTAAACTACAAAACTTGAATAAAATATATCTTTTTAATACTTAAATATAAATCAAGATGGGGACTATATTTTTTTTCTTTTTTAAAATTTTTTAAAAAATCAATTTTAATCTTAAACGTACATTTAAATTATTTGATTAAAAAAAATATTTTTAAAAGAGGCGTTTATTTATTTATAGCGCCAGGGCCGGATTTTGGGAAAATTTTTTCCGCCCCAATATGTCAATATTTTTTTAAAAATTTAAAATACCTTCTTAATAAAATTTTGTCAATAGCTCGCTTTTAAAGTGCCCCGGGTTGTGTGGGGGCGGGATCAATTCCCGTCATGCATTTTAGAAAATAAATTATAAAAAATTTTGTCAAAACATGACAATATTTTTTCAAGCAGAAATTTTTTTTCTCATTTTTATCAACCCTTAAATTAGTAACACGCCTTTATTATTTTGGTATTATTCGGATTAATGAAAAAATGTAATTTTTTTTGCAATTTTCCCCCTCCTATTTTGAGGTCATAGAACACAAATTTGATTTTTTTTGGCGATTTTTCAACTTTTTTCCAAAAAAAACATTTTTACTTTAATTTTGCCTTCTCTGATTTTTTGCTACAAAAAAAAATAATAAAATTTTAGTCATAAACTAAATTAAAAAAGATGTAAAGCGGATAACAATCCAAGTTACACCGACTTGCCATTCACACCATCTTGCAATTTCAATTTTAAATACTTTTTTCCCTACTATTATATTCCCCGCTTTTGCTTCATCAAAAATATCCACTATAAAAAGACACGAAAGCTCTGAGATCATCAGCTTGTAGAATCCAATAACTTTTCAAAGTTTTCGTTTTTCCATTTTTAGGAACATATCAAAGAATTTTTGATCAAACATCGGGCGAAGCGGGTTTCCCATCCCTTTAAAAAATTTCATAAAGAAAACTATTACAACCTGGTAACAGGTCAACTTTTTTTAAATTTCGAGTTGAATTCGGACGTAAACTTTTTTACCTACTTTTTATTGAAAATTAACTTTTTGCCTTACTTTTTAAGTGTTTTTTTAATATTAACATAGTATGAGATTTTTAAATTTTTTTCCCGTGCAAATGACGGAATTTAAAGGAATATGTCGAAAAATGGAATTAAACAATTCAATTATTTTTTTTTTTAAATACTATAAGAGGCAGCAAAAAAAACAGCTTCTGATTCATGTTTAACAATCGAAAAGAAAAAAAGTGTGAAAAAAAATAGGAAAAATCGCATTTTCTAGTATCCAAATAAAAACTAATATTGATTTTTCCCCTTTTAAAACTCTGAGTACCGTACGCGAAAAACTTTTGTTAAAGTTGCACATATTTTGCATAAAAGTGTTAGTTCTGGTTCGTTCCCGAATCCCTTGGTAAACATTTAACCATTATTCGTTCTTTTAACGTTAACGGATTTTTTTTTGTAGGCGGATAACTAATTAAAGGTTGGTTAATATTCATAGTTTACAAAATTTAAAAAGCACTTAACTCACTAAATCTTTATATACAATTATAACTTAAGATAAACTATTATAAAATTGGCCAAACAATATCTATATCCCACTTTAAAATTTATATTTAGAAAATATAGAAATTTAAAAATTTAAACTTAAAAAAATCTGCCCAAAATAATAAAATAAACAAAATCATCGAACAGCACAAACCCCCTGTCATGTTTTTTTCAATCTTTCAAGTTGAAAACAAAGGGAATGTTGTTGCACTTTTTTTACAATTTTAACAATGATTTAAAAATACATATTGGTGTGCTATTTTAAGTGCGATCGCTATCTGGTAACTTATTTTCGATTATGAAAACGGGGGATAAAATTTTTGGGCCCGTTCACTGTTATTTGAGCTGAAGAGTATATCATTGGCAAAATCATTTTTTGGGTTTAGATTTTATTCAGCCGCTTCGTGGGTTTGGGGTTTTGTATTAAATGGTCACTGACGAAATTTTGGACTTTAGGTATAAATTCTTATTAAAAAATTTAAAACAAATTTAACAAAATAAAACATACAGAAAACTAATTAACAATTCTTTAAAAACAAACCCATTTGGATTTTTTTTCTATTCGCCCAAATATTGAAAAAATAAATTAATTTTTTATTCATTTTTTTAAAAATTAATAGTAAATTTTCCCCATAATATTTGCCGCCCCAGGTTTTAGCCTACTCAGCCTCCGTAAAACCCCCTTTTTAACGCTCTATTTTTATTTAAATTAAGACACAACCTTTTTTATTCATTTTGGCCCTATAAAACATTTTAGGGATAAATTATTTAAATTTTCTTTAAAAAACAGATAAAATTAAAGCAAATGCAAAACTGTGTACTGTGTGAGCAGAAAAAAAAAGACTTTTAATTTCAACCAGATGTTAAAATATGTGAAAATAATTCGATATTATGGTTGGTTTCAATTAAAAAAAAAATTATTTAAAAAAAAATTTTAGTTTATATGAACTTTTTTCCCTTTAAAAGGTTGGAATTTGCCGTACAAAGTTTTGAAAAAACTTTATAAACAATCTGCAGATACAAGGGGCCAATAGCGTAAAAAGCTCGATATCTCCTAAATCGTTATAGTGCAAAAAACTAAACATACAAAAATTAAAGGGGATAAAATGAAAATTATTTACTATTCCAGAATTTTTTTTTATTATTCCACTGCCACTCAAAAAAACTCTCTTTTTTTAGCTTTTCCCCTAAAATAAAAAATTTATGGGAAAAATCAATTTAGAAAAAATCGCCACTTTTATTTATGCTGAAATTGTAGTTATATAAAAAGGGAAAAATGTCGACGTAGATGGTTTTTAAATATTATTTTTGGTTTTGACTTTTCTCTAAACCGGAAGTGATTTTTTAATCCATTTATATAAAAGTATTCTATCATATAAATATATTTTTATTAATCCATTACTTTCACATTATCAAATTTTTAAGAATCTAATGGTGCTACCTCTTACAGTGTAAAACAAAAATAATGTATTTCTATTTTTTCATTTTTTATCAACCCCCCGTAAAATGACATCCCCCCGATAGCTAATTAAAAAAACATTAAAATTATAGAAAGTAATATTTTAGCTTCCATAACTTTTTACCCCTGTTTTTCTTATGTAAACGATTTCGGATTCAAGCTTTGTCGGACCATTGAGTCACCATCTCATTATTTTTTAAACATGTTTTAAAATTTTTTCTTATCGTTGTTAAAGAACTAGAACTAAAAAAAAGTGATCGATTTAATTATTATTTTATTTAAGAAATCTTACTTTTAAAAAAGCTTTTTAAATTCTTGCATAGTTTTGTCATGTCTGTATGAAATGCCTCTGTATATTAAATATAACAATAAAATGTACAATTTCAAAAAGTTGCAGAAGTGCAAAGTCTTGCAGGTCGGTCTTGGTCCCGGGGGTCTTGCCCCCTCGGTCTTGGTCTTGGTCTTGGTCTTGCATCCCCCGGTCTTGGTCTTGGTCTTGCAAGCGAAAAAACCCAGTCTTGGTCTTGGTCTTGGTTGGTCTTGCTGAAAGACCAAGACCAAGACCGAAAAAAGGGCCGGTCTCCTTTCATCACTACTATCGTTGGTACTTTTTACATAAATTTTGTTTTTACATTCGATTTATTCTTATTCCAAAATGTGTATTTAAAGTATTCAAGTTGATTTAGATATAGCAGTCATTAATATTTTCTTTACACAAATGACAACGACCATTTGCTAATTACCAGTTAAAGGTAAAGCATTATACATGAATATGTTTACAAAAAGCACCAAAATATAAAAAAAACTTTTTTAAAGCATGTGTAGCGTGTGCACTTATATACAAAGTAAGTAAGTACATAAAAAATACTTTTAGGTAATTGGATTAAGCACAAAAACGAAAAACGGCTTATATAAAAAAAATGGTGTTAAAACTAATTATTTTTAAAAATGGTTTAAAACGATGTCCATCATTTTCAATGCCCAAACGAATCCACCGCCGCCGTTTTTGGTTGTTCTTTCATATTTTCGGGTGTCAAATGATACATAATTTTTGATAATTCCCAGGGGGGAAAATTACAAGTCGTTAAATCCAGGGATTTTTCAGGTCGGCTTTGTAGCCCACCTTGTCCTATCTCCTTGTTAAGATATCTCCTATCCAATTTATTGCGCACGTTGTATGGAAAATACGCAGGGGCACCATCCAGGTTTAATCTTTTTTTTTTGTATCTTGATGCACAAATTGTAGAAGTTTCGTCAAATTATAACGAATGAATTTAATTAATATTTTACCGTTAAAGTGGCCATTAAAAAAATATGGTCCCTCTATTTGCTGTTACAATATGACAAATAAAAATAATTATATGGGTTAGATTAAAGAATTTACTTCGGAAATTTAGGGGGTGTTTTTTTGTTTCTAGGGCCTTTTAAGCTAGCAATTCGGTGGATTTCAATGGTGTTATTTTGTTTAAATAATTTTCATTTCCTTAAAATAGTCAAGTACCGTTTTTCAAGAACCCCTCACAATACAAATGTCCTATATTAACTAAATGTAAATAAGTTTAGCTACAAAAGCTATTTCTTATGAATTAACTTTGTTCTGTAACTGTGCAACTAAAGATAGTAAAATAAAAAACAGAGCCTTTTTAAAACAACAGTGTAGTCTGGTCAAGCACAGTGTCCGCGTGAAGTCGGCTCCTCTGAGTGCTGTCCTTTCAAATGGTGCCAGAAAAACTTTTGGTGCGTACTTGCCTAAAGGTGGGCGCCAATCCTTGCATGGGGTTAGAGCCCATACATTGAAGCGGCGAGCTTAGCGGTAAAAACACTTAACTCTCGCTTTATCTAGGATCCTGTCCACCATAAACGAACAAGGTAATCCGATCTACTAAAATATTCTCAATATCGTTTTCAAGAAGATTGAGATATCTTTCTCCAAATAAGAATCCCTTATAGAATATTGGCCCGACAATTCTATTGTTAAGCACACCACACCAGACATGAAAAGAAGACCGCCTTGGTATTTAATCTCTTGAAATTTCCTGAGATTTTGTCTTGCCCTTTTTCGTTTGGGCAGTTAAACATTCCCGATGTAGTGAACGTTGCTTCATTGTTATAGGATCGTTATCTTGTTCATGGATTAAAATTTGGGAAACAAATTAAAAACGAAGTTCCTTTTGTTCACGTGTTAAATGCTGCACTGGAAGAACGTGATATGGAAGATACTTAAAATATTGCAGTGTTCTCTGAACCGTCGCATAGGTTACTCTTCTTCTTGCAGGGCCATACCTCCCAAATCTCTAACTGCTCAGTTATTGACTTTGGGATACAAAGTAAAATGATTTAGAATAGCTCGATCCCGGTTTCTTTTTCTCATTGTAGTCCTATTTCTAATATGTAACGATTTTGTTTCTTCGAATAAGACCCAAACGTATTTTTTAAATTCTTACTTTGACAAATAAGCACATGTGGCCTGTGGCAGCCAGGTTTTTTCACGTGAAACTATCCTTATAGAATAACGCAGTTTTTAGACAATTGCAGCAGAACCGCAGGAAATAAACCCAGCAACCCCTATATCACCGAATTCCTCGTAAAAGTCTTTATCTATTGTTATAAAAATATACGGGGTATTCCATTTAAAAAATACGTCACTTGTGCTGTAACTTTTTTAGTTTTGTTTCAAATGTTTTTCTGATTAGATTATTGAATTCTACGGAAAAATATTCACGAAATGGTTATTTTCGTTTTTTAAAAAAGTACATGGAAGTTTAAAAATAAAGCCCTGTTTACTTTAAAATGAATAACCCTGTACATATAATTTCTTTTGTCGATAACTTGTAACTGCCATGCCCCAAGTCAGAAACAATGCCCATCATTTTTCAGACATCTGCTTCCAGAAAGAAAAGAGTGTGGCAAATTGGGTATAATAAGAAGCTAATTCGTTTTTATTATACCTTTAACTTTTATGCGTACAGTAATAGAGCCTATATTCTTACATATGTTACTATCAGCAACCGTGTATGTTACCCTATGTTTCTCATTTAAGCGCAAATTTAAATTCTTTAAAACTGTCCAAACAGGTCCGCCCACAATACTGGCTGATCCTTTGTGTCAAGAATTAGACAGGTTTAGGCCCAATATGGCAACAGTTAGATAGGGTGTTTTATAAAATATGAAAATATATGAAAATATAAAACGGCTTGTCGTTTATAGGTTAGACATAAATCGTTATTGGCCGTTAGTGAACGAGAAATATTACGTTCCTTCAATGTCTCCAAGTTACTCGTCCAAAGTACTTAATTATTTGATATACGTTCGGACTGTGTAACCAGCGTACCACATTTTAAAAAATATTTCGTTTTGGGTTCTCTACACTAAGAAGCTCGATGCCCTTTCACCTTGCAATTCCAACATGATATTTCAGCAAGTGCTGCTTGGGTAGTTCCCCTTGCAAAAGCATAATTTTTAGTGTAGATATATGCCAAGTCAGGTTCAATTAACTTTTTGTTCCTTGGCGGTGAAATGAACTCTTCAATGATTTGCTTTCTCTGCTCTAATGGTCTGCCTAGTTCTGTTAAGATGTTAAATTATTTTTTTTGTTAGGCCCAACTGGTTTTGATAAAATGGAGTAATATAATTTAACGTTATTTTTAATTTTAGGGCAGATACCACTGAGCATATCAGCCAGTTGAATATGTTTATTATGGTGGCGACATTAATTTTGTGTTGTAGCCTACACTGAAGTAATAGGATAGTGTCTATTATCTGGGATTGTTGACGGAGCTCATTATCGCCTTTTGAAGTACCACGGTCGGCTCACCCACATGCCTACTATAATTTGGTGGAAATTTTCATGAATGGTCTACTTTTTGAAGTGTTATGGAACTCCTTTCTAAAATTCTGAATTTCAGCAGTCTTATCCTTCAATGACTGACAGTCGACATCAAAGTCAAATTGATATTTGGGATTAGTTAAAGCTGTTCCAGTTTTTTCCAGTTTTAATCAATGGCGTAAAGATTACACAGTAGTCACATCAATAACTTCTTTGCCCCTAAACCTAAGCTCATAGGTTAATTTGTCTCGATCTAGACGTGTTTACTTCTCTTCTCATCTCCCTCTTTAAGCGTTTTAAATAATTTTATCAAACACCACTTTATTTTAAAGGCAAAATTTTACTTTAATATTAAATTAACTACTCTCTAAAAAACAAAATTACTTTATATAAAAATACACAATAATATATTGCTAAAAGCGCACCTGACAATTAACACCATACCGCAAGCGGTAATATTCGGAAAATAGAGCGCATTTTTTTTATTTACGTAATTTTATTTTATTTCCCATTAAAGCAACATATACTCATCTCTTCCTGAAGGGCCAAATCTCACACAATAATATATTGCTAAAAGCGCACCTGACAATTAACACCATACCGCAAGCGGTAATATTCGGAAAATAGAGCGCATTTTTTTTATTTACGTAATTTTATTTTATTTCCCATTAAAGCAACATATTCTTATCTCTTCCTGAAGGGCCAAATCTCCGGGTAGTATCAAAATTGGTAGCTATTTTGGGGTTTTTGATTTGGTTTATTAAGCTCTGGGGATATTTCTTTATTAGTAGTTATTTTTTGTTTCTTTTTAAGGACTCGTTTTGTGTTTAAGGGGTAGAGTTCTGGGTTTCTTGGTTTTCTTTAAGGAAATTTTTGTTGTTTCTTTTTGATATTACGGGAATTTTACAGGAGCAGCCTGGATGATCGGGTAGGTCGGCTGATTGAAATTTCCCAGGGTAATATCGGTTTACTTGTTTGCTGTAGGTACCATAAAGAGAAAAAAGCCATAAGCCTGGTGTTTGGCTTGGGGCCGCTCTCTGGGAAAAATTAAACTTAACTTTGGGATTATTTGGTTTGTTTAGAGTTAAAATTTTATGGCGTGCAGAGATTTGGTACGGCAGTTATTTTAATTCATATTTTTGGTTTTATTTATTTTTATTTCTTTCTTTTTCTCTTTGCCGCATATAAAGTCTAGATATTTTATTTCATAATGGATGCACAAAGCCTTAGACAAGTTTGTAAAAAGTTATGTACTTTAAAGGAAATTAACTTGCCCCATGTTACATATAGCTCATTACGGCCCACTACGACCGTGGCCCCGAGCGATGAAGCCCCAGGAACCCCGAAACCTTCAGAATACCACACTACTGAATTTAAGGGCGGAGCCAGGCCTCAATGACCTTGGTCACCCTCCAAACTAGTGTCGAGGAAATGGCAGTGCCATCCCCTGTCGAACGAGACCCGGGCCGTCAAAATCTGAGCAAGGCCCCGGGAGAAATTTCTGTGGAAAACTCCCTGAAAACAAACAAATTATTATACAACAAAATATTGTACTTAAAGCTCCGGGAAGGCCTGAGAAAGAAATTGGGAGTGATTGGAACTCACTAAAGAGCCCTTGGAGGGCCGGCACCCCGGACTACATCAGAAATTTAGAGATTTTCTTTGTTCGCAATGATTATAAAACTCAGAGCAGCGGCGCATTGAGCGCATTAATCGTGAACGGGCGCGTAGCAACCAACTGCCCGGCCTGCGCCTGGTGAAAAAGCGAACTAGGATCTCTGAGACCACATTCCAACCCATTAAAGAGTCTCCAAGAAGTGAAGCCTTTGCTTTACACCTCTTTTACTATAGATGGTCAAAAATGAAAGTCGAGTTTAGCACAGCTTGGGAGTGGTTGTGCGGTTAAATTAGTAATAATATTGAAAACTGCCGGTAACTGGTAATGACCTATACTTCATGTTCTGTTATCCGATTAGTAAAGTTGAACAACCACTTTACCGCCTATTTTTTTTTAACCGTATATGTAAAAATATAAAGGGTTTAAACTATTTTTTGATATTAATTACATCGCTGATATTTCATAAAAATGGTTGCTTCTAGTATAAACAAGTCGTAAAAACTAATAGAACAGCTACACTATATATGATTTATATATTATTATATTATACAAAAAGAAAACAGCTTCTTTAGCAAATATAATTAATGTTTTCCTATCATACCAACTTATAGAATAAACATAAAATACACTGACTTTTAAGTTAAGAAACACATAGCTATTGTGTTAAATGTTAAAAGCCTATACTGCTCGATATTTAACCCTTACCCAAGATAAATCACTTTTCGTCGATGTGGACAGGACATCATTGTCCCTAGTTTGTTCGGTTTATATACTAGCATTGTATTTTGTTATATTTTTATTGTTTACTTTTTATTTATATACATAGGGGATGATTTTAAAATACTTGTTATGTTATATGTTAGTTAGATGAGTATAAAGTAGGGGATTAAATTTAAAAAAAATGTACCAGGCAAGGAATATGCGAATGTATGTATACGGAGTGTTTTAAAATTGCATCCTTTGGGGACAAAGAAAAAAAAGCTTCAAAAGTTGTTAAGAGCAATAAATGAAACGTGCAGAACAAAAAGAAAATTGCATAGGTGTATTTACACATTGTGCACTTCATTGCTGCACATAAGGGGACCGCCTTTTTAAATATCCAGCAATTATTTTGGTAATAAATAAATTGGCTTCAATATAGAATATATACATTTGTTAAAGTTTTAAAAAAATTATTGGAACAGAGATAACAATTTTTTCTTATTAGTCATTAACTCGCAAAGTAAGAGAATTTTTTTGCCTTTGTTGCTTATAATTTTTAAGTATCTAACTGCTAAAACAAGATCTTCGCTCTGATAAAATAAAATCATAAATAAACTACTGTTTTTTGGGTCGTAAGGCCGTCGTCGGTGATTTGGTCTTCTTGACGTTTCGCCAGCACGAGTGGTTGGCATCTTCAGAAGGTATGCTTCTTGGTTGGAATTATTTCATTTTCTGGGCCTAGCGTGGATGTAGCGCGTATCTTACTTGCGTCTAGGTACACCAAAATTTGGGGGTTCGGACATGCGCACTGTTATGATAAAAAGAGTGACGCGTTTCTGAATAAATTTGGCACCAGCGCAGGGTACCTGCATACCGTTTGACGGTGGACGTTTGAATTTTGTGATGGTAGTTTTGAGCATAGACAAGGAAAAGGTTAGCTTTGGTTAATTTTGTCTGTCTTTTGTGAATGTTGAAAGTGTACATTTTCCGTAGTTATATTGTGAAAGGACATTTATACTTTAAAATTATGAATGATCATAATTATTATTTCAATTCCAAATTCAATTTATTTTATTAACGTTATTATTTATTTTTTTAACGTTTACTTTAGTAGGTATACCTATGTTAAAGAGGTCGACTCTTGCTTATTTTAAATAATATATTTAGATAAAATTTACTTTAGTTTTATTTCATTTTTAAAACAGTTAAAGTACAGATCAGTAAGCAGTATGTCCACGGATGAGGTCCAGGACAGATAAACCAAAAAGTGGAAGATCTGAAAAAGTCAATTTTTATAAAATTTAAAAAGCTGTATATCTATTATTTTCATAAAAAAAGTTATTGAGAAAACCTGTGTCAAAGGTTTAGTTTTTTTTTCTATATTTAACACAATTTTTCTCTAAAACTTTATACTACAAAAAATTAAAAGCCTTTTTTGTTCATAATTTAACACCTTTTTAAATTTCTTTTTTTAAAAAAATTATTTTCAAAATTATTTTGACTGACATTTTGGTATTTTTAACTTTTCCTGCATAAATAAAATTTAAGTTTTAATAACGCGTTTTTTTTTAAGGGGTAATATCCCTACAAAGCATCAAAATTTTCCAGGGAAATATGGATGCACCCCTGAGTTAAATAAAAAATGGTTAGTATAACAATATTTTTATTTAAAACAACAGTAAGAACAATAATTATTAAATTGAATTTTTTTTTTCGAAAAAACTGCTGATAGTTATGTCAGACAATTCTTCCACTTGAAAATTGAATATATCGTTTGAATTCTTGTTTCTGATGGGTCAGAATTAATAGGAAGGAAATAATCAAGCAACAACTTATTAAGTTTTCCATACCTCTTACTTTTTGGTTCATTTTGGTCTCCTTGTAACCCCATCCGTTGACATAACTTTGAGGTAACATTATAACACAAAATGTTAGTAATAATAATTTTCTTTAAAACGAATATAACAAAAATAATAGAATTTCATAAGAAAAAATTCCAAATTACCTCATTGGATATTTGATTATACTGTAAGTGTAATTTGCACTTAATACTATATTACCATAGATAAAGGTTTATAGCGAATATTACAAAAAGACTTTACAGAAAGTTGTAATCCCAAAAAAAAAAGTCGTACGTAAATTTAAATTTGGCGTACATTATTTTAACATATTGTTAACGCGCTGACAGACCGCATTTGCGCTGTTGCCGGTTGATTACATGAAGCAAATTGTTTTGACAAAATGTTCTAGTGCGCATCTCCGAAGCCTAAAATTTTGGTGTACATAGACGCGATTCCCTGGAGTGGATGTAGCGAGTATCTATAGGTTGTGGTTGGGCGGGGCTTTCCCTGTTTGCTCGATGTTGTTGCCTACGTACTTTGTTTATATTTATTGTTTTCTCTGTTTTGTTAAAATTGTTTGTATGTATATGTATCTCTATGGCTTCCCTCTACAATCTAGCATAATATAATGAGTTAGTATCGAGAACCTGGATATCTTCAAATTTTATGTGGTGATCTCTTCTTGTCAAGATGTTTTCTGCTACAGCTAAGTTTTCAATCTGTCCCAGGTGGCAGTTGGCTTTATGCTCTTTAATTCTCGTGTAAATTAACCTTTTCATTGTTTCAAAATAAACACTACCGCAGGTACAATTATCCTTGGCTGATCTTCGAAACTCCTCCACTTTCCTGGTAGCTTTATAGATATATTATATATAATAATATATATATATATATATATATATATATATATATATATATATATATATATATATATATATATATATATATATATATATATATATATATATAATATATATATATATATATATATATAATATATATATATATATATATATATATATATATATATATATATATATATATATATATATATATATATATATATATATATATATATATATATATATATATATATATAGTGGAGAGGAAGTATAGTCGACAAGTTAAACAGCAAAAATCCAATATTGGGGTATCAATCAGGTGGGCAAGAAAACTCTTTTCTACTACGCCGAGCTTTCGGAAAACTTTATTCCCTTTTTCAAGGCTACAATACAGAGACAGTTTGTTAAGATACAAAAAATCTTTTCTTTTAAACAAAAAAAAAAAACAGAATGAATTTAACAAAAACTAATATAAAAAAAAAAATTAAAAAAAAAAAATTTCAAAAAAAAAAAACTTCAAAAATTTAAAAAATTTTTATAACTTACAATAACAGTGATTAATTGTAGAGCAATCTTATATAACTTATCAAAATTTACATTTTTCAAATTATAATTTATATAAGTAACTACATAATATTATTTTTATGATAGATCAACAAAAGTTGACCGACATTTTATTGTCCAGTTCATTGGTTGGACCTAAACAACGGTCTGCTTTACAATTTAATACTAAAGGTAGAAGGGGTGGGTGAACTGAAAGGTACCTTTATGTGACATGCCCATGTCGACTGAAAAGGAAAAATTGGGTTTTCCCCTTGGTGGCGAGAAAAAACTTTTATTTGTTTTTTGTGTATTTCTTTTCTTAATTTTTAAAAAAATTTTTATTGTGGGGTTTGGCCCCAAAGGGTGCCCAAAACCCCCTCTCTCCCCTTACCCCCGTGTTTTAAAAAATTATTTTCGCTCTCCCTTTTCTTCCCCAATTTCAGCTGACGAAAAATATTAAAAAAAAATTTTAAAAAAAAAAACTGGGGAAAAAATTATGTTCGCTCTCACTTGTCTGTCACCCAAGTGCAGCTGACCAACATATATTAAAAAAATTTTTTGAAAAAAAACAACTTTAAAAAATTTTACCCAAAAATTCCCAAAAACTTAGAAAACTTAAAAAAAAAAAACTAAATGAAATTTCTACTTTCTTGTTGCCCTTTTAAATTTTTAAAAATCCCCCTTTTAAAAATTAAATATTACATACACTTTCTGTCAAATGCGGGTTTTTTTATCCATTATATTTTCTTATTTAACCCAAAAAAAAAGAAACCCAAACCCCTCATCGCCCCAACGCCCATTTTTGGAACCCGTCAACTTCTATATTAAAAAAGGGAAAACCCCCTTGAGGTTGAACCGGGCCACTCCCCCTTGGGGGGGGGTTCATTTTCCAGCAGCCCCCCCGTCACTGAAGGCTGCTCGACGGGGCAAATACAAAATTTTCCCCAAACCCTCCTTCTTTT
>JAHBCN010012543.1:0-26391 GCA_019359885.1 Listronotus oregonensis
TATATATATATATATATATATATATATATATACTTTCATCTGACGGACTCACATAAATACGCAAGTTTCTTTTTTCTTAACCCAGATCTGCCCAATGACCTACATTTAGTACGCTTCAAACTTGTCAAAACTCGTAGATGATCGGCGGCAAATATCGAAACATGCGGTATTTTCAGGTGGTATGATCTTATATGTCATTGATGAAACCATGTTGGTATATTTTTTGTAAGAATTCTTGCTCACGTTAAAGCGGCATTTAGTGATTTTTTAAAAATGGTTGAATTCGGCGTCAGGGTCGTAAGGTAGGTTTTCTTATGGCTATTTATAAACGGCTTATGATTTAAAAAATTCATACATACAGGTCAAGCTAATAAATGTTCCTATGCCAAATGTAATTTTTAAAGTTGCAAATATTGTTAGCGATAATCCAAGAACTGTGATATTTTTTCATAATTCTTTAAATTATTACAGCAATAACTTAATTACCCCTGGGCCAATTGACTACGATGGCGTCTACATAATTTTAATGCAAACTCTATCAATAATTTCACATAATAGTAGAGAGATAATAATCTACAAAATTATGTTTAACTTCATCTATATTGACGAATAATGGGACACAATCATTTGAGTTGTAAAAGGCTACATCATTACGTGCAAACCAGCAGGAAACCTCGTATTCATGGTAAAATAATGCATCAATATATAGATAATATAAGGCCTGATATTCATGATTAACGTGTCAATATTTAATTATAATTTTAATTAAAGCATTTATTTTTATTGATACTGGGTCATCTAAACACAACTGAATAGGGGCATATTTGTTGCTTGCCATGTTAAAAAAATGTGAAATAGGCATCTCGTGTATTTTTTCTGGTATAATATAATAGATATTTACGTTATAATTCTAGAAAATAAACTCTATTCTTTAAACGCCAGTAAATCCGTTATTATTATACTTGGTTAGGTAGGCGACCGCGAAGTTTTATTTTCCTCCGCCGAAGCTTTACTTTTCACTTTTCCGTCGACGTAGGAAAAAGTGTTGTCACAGCAACAAAGATAAAAACTAAACAAAACCTTTTTATTTATTTCTTAAATAAATATTATATGTACAGTGACGGCCATTAAATCTTGGGCAAAAAATTTGTCAAATTTTGACTTTTCTGCCAATTTCTGTAAATTGCTCTTTTTTACCTTGTCTTACTTTTTATTACTATAAATAAGGCAAAAGGTAAAAGAAAATATTTATATTTTATTAAACCTAACAAACTAATAAATTAATTAACAATTTAATAAATTCAAATAAACTTAAATATCCTTCGAAACAAATTTATTGTTTTATTGCGGCCCTTTTTTTTCTAAGACAGAGTTTAACCTTCCAGGCATCAAATGGACCAAAGCTCGGGCGTAGTCCGGATTTCCTCGTAACTCATTCCACGCCTCTAAAATTTTATCCTTAAGTTCGTTTACATTTTCCTAATCCATTTTGCCTATTTATTTTTTTAACTAATAAGCCCCAAACATTTTCAATAACATTTAAATCTGGGCTACGTGCGGGCCACGGTAAAACCCTGATACGCTACTCTTTCATCCATTTATCGACTTGCCGGACCGTATGAACGGGAACTTATCTTGCTGAAAGATAAAATTTTTGTCCCGAAATCGATCCATTGCAGAAGGAAGCATGATATTCTGTAGCAGATCTATATATACCTCCGCATTAAACCTTCTTTTGATAAAATAACATACACCAAATCCTTGTGCACTCAGCCACCACCAAACATTTACCAAAAATCGCCCACTGTCCTTTTAGGTAAATTTTTTATCAAATCGTGTTTTTTGAGGCCTGTATACCTTAAGTATCCCATTGTAGCACGACTAAAACACTTTTTAGCGGTAAAAATTATATTTTCCCAAAAAATCGGAGGTTCCAAGTAAAATTGTAGAGCAAATCCAATGCGTTGTTCTTTATTTGCATTTGTTTGCCTTATTTTTCGCCGTGTCGTTCTAACCGATGCTGGGAAATTGCTTTCCGTTTTTGCTGTAACTACAGATTTAAATGGTTGGTTTCTTAAAACATTAACTAAATTATTGTCCTGTTCTTGATTTGATAGTTTGGGGCGACCACTTTTAGTTTTTCTCTCAAATGAGTGTGTTTTCTGCCATTTTTTTTTTAATAAATAGTACTCTTTATGATGTTAAGCTTTTCCGCCACATCCCTTTCTGGCCAACCTCTCTGCTTAATATAATGAATATTTAATACTTTTTAATCCAAAGTTAAGTTTGGCACTTTAAAAAATATTTTTGGACACTGACAACGGACACCTATTTCTTTATTTGGTTTTTCAACAGCTATTTATATTCAGTGACGATTTAATGGCCGTTACTGTACTTACTCAACAACTGCTTATTAATAAAGATTTAAAACGCAATTTAAAAAAAATCTATTGTTGGCAGTGTCCACTGACATCTTTATGATACATTACTATAGCAACTATTTACCGATACTGGTCTAACCAGCCTTGCGATCCCACTTATCTTTAATAATTATTACAATTAAAAAGAGATGTTTTTGCAATAGTTTGTCGACGTTTAAGAAAAACAGCATATTTTATTTGGAAAAAGAGTTATTTTTTATGGCTTGCTTTCTATTACCCCACTTCGTTTGGCTGTTAATAGTCCAGGGAAGTTTAAAAATAAATCGGAAAATTTTAAGGCCAACAACTGTCAGGATGCGGTTTTCTGCATTGTGTTCGGAAAGGTACCAGGGAAAAAGTCTATATGGTGTGGTTATGCCATTTTTGGAAAAATGCATTCTGGTGCATTTTGCAATTGCATAATTACTTGCAATATTATAGGAACGACTGGAAACTTAAAAAAATCGCTCGAAAATCGTTACTCGGGGTGTTTTCGGGGATTCCGAATTTAATTCTGGCATTAGAATTACCCGGAGGCGCTCAAGGGTGGCTCTGCGGGGTGCCCGGGGGAGATTGGGGGAGGTTATTGCAGCGTCTGTAAAAATCAGCCAAAAATCGTAAGTCGGAGGTATTCGGGATGCCGAATTCAATTCTGGCATTAAAATTACCGGGGCGCTCGTGGGCAGCTCTGGGAAAAGATAATGAGGAAAGTAAAAAATCACAAATTATGACAATAATACTTTATTTAAATAATAAATTGTATTTTTTATTAATACTGAATTATCCATCATATAGTTTAATTTTTAACTTAAATACTAAACATCTTCCATAACCCAGGGACCAAGTCACGAGGAAATTTTAAGCAGTATAGTCTGTCTCAAAGTATATCGTTATGGCTTTTGACGGACCATACCCCAATAAACCTTTAACGATTTTATTACCTATTGTTATTGGGTAAACCCATTTGTTCATAAGGGCAGGGGTGGGCCAGGTATTTCTTGAGTATTAACCATTAGGCATATAAATATTTTGGCTAATATTTTAGTGGCAGTGTTGAATAACCGTTTTTACTGTGCGTTTCGAAAAGTTGTTTTACGAGAATATAACTATGTCGCGTCGAAATCATTTGTCATTAGATGCAAAACAGGTTGTGAAAAATGTGTATGAAACTTTAATCAGTAGAGGTCTAATTAAACAGGAAGCTTTAAAAGAAACCTGTCTACTTACAAAAACTCCTATCATCGATAAAGGATATTATTATTAGTGAAGAATTGAACAAAAGAAAAAAACGTAGTGGTTTTCAATCTCACCGTATAGACAATAGTGATCAGGACACACACACAACACAGTATCCAAAGAATGGGTTGATTCCAGTCAAAACTGTAAGACGAAAGCACCTTCAAATAAAGGAAAACGCATTACCATAATACACGCTGGTTCAGAAGACGGATTTGTCCCAAACTGCTTGCTGTTGTCTGCAAAGAAAATTAAGGATTCTAGCTTGGAATATAATGAGGATACAAGTGCAGAACTTTTTGAAAAATGGTTTCAAAATTATCTTTTAAAAAATATTCCAAACAACAGTGTTATTGTCATGGATAACGCAAGCTACCACAGCCGTCTGCTACACAAAGCACCAGCTTCCTCAAGTTCAAAAACTGAAATCCAGGAATATTTGTTAGAAAATGATATTTATTTTGAATTCAGTTACAAAAAACGCAACTTTTGAAAGTCCTAAATTCATATGCAATTAAAAAACAATATGTATGTGATAATTTGGCTGAACAGGCTGGGCATACTGTCTTACGGCTTCCTCCGTATCACTGTATGTTTAACCCCATAGAGCATTTGTAGAACCAAGTAGAATCAAAGATCAGAGCAGAAAATGTTACACCTACTTTAAGTCCCAGTGTTATAAATTTGATAAAAAATGTAATTACTAACATACCAGTTGATAGATGGAAAAATTCACTACAGCACATTATAAAAATTGAGGACTTTAAATTTCTATCCAAAACAACATAAATCCTATTGTAATTAATCTCAATAATGACATTGATAGTGAAACAGAATTAGATTTAGATATTAAGATTAAAAATGTAATTATGTATAGATAATGCAGTTATAAATTTATTAAAACTTTGCATATATTTAATTTCTTAATGTAATTTTAAGATTATACTTACCTAAATAAACAATAAATTATAAATCTTTATATTATTAAAGTCCGTCCCTAATGTTCTGTCCTTTAAAACTTACCGATCCGCAGTTTTATTGCTGTCGGAAGGTATAATCCATAAATGAAGGCAAGAGCTAACACGGTATACTTTGAGATAGAATATACCTGTAAAACCAACTGTTTCACAAGGTGTGGGTGCCGACGAAGTGGGTTGGAGTGCTCACTTGCATGCAAGCATTGCGATGGCAATTGCTCAAACCAAAAAGGCACTTCCAACCAGGCCGAGAATAGTGACGTTGAAGAAGATGAAAAAGGAGAAGAAGAAAAAGAGTTTGAAGAAGATGTTTAGTTAAGAATTGAACTTTAGATGGATAATTTAATTGTTGTAAAAAGTACAATTTATTATTTAAATAAAGTATTATTTTCATAATTTGTGATTTTTCACTTTCTTTATTACCTTTCCCCGCAGAGCCACCCCGAATAATTTTAATGCCAGATTTAAATTCGACATCCCCGAAAACCCCCCGAGTAACAATTTTCGAGCGATTTTTCCGAGTTTCTAGTTGTTCTTATAATATTGCAAGTAATTATACGATTGCAAAATGCATTTATTGCGCCAATGTATTTTTCGAAAAATGGCATAATCACACCATACACTTTTTTCCTGGAATTTTCTGAACACAATGTCGATTTTGATTTAAATGCCCTGGACTATAAACACGAGCGTGCCATGAAAAGTACCGCTTTTCCTCAATATAAAATAATATACTATAACAGTATGAGTGAGATGTTTAAGAACGAGGCGACAGAGGAGCAGAGTCTGGAATTCGGAAAAGAATACTGTAATGTAAAGGTTTTTCAGGCGAATAATGTACTAAATATTTACGTTATAAGTTCGGAAAATAAACTTTTACAGTAAAAGTGAGATGTTTATGGACGAGGCGAAAAGGAGCAGAGTCTGGAATTATGAAACGAATACTGTAAAGGTTTTTTATACTGTCAAAATTTATGTTTTAACATATTACCGTATTTTTAACCTGCTTTGTACATCTACAAAATTAGTTATTAAGGTATAAAGGGTATTATAAGGATAATAACGCTTGAGGTCGATGGTGTGTTTCCCGAGGGCCTTTGGCCCGAGGGATATACGTTGACCGAAAGCGTTATTATCCTTAATACCCGCAAAGCACTCTTTAAGCACGAGAATTTATTAATGCTTTAAAAGTCTATTTATTGGCCCGAAATTAACTTTTAGGCTGCTATATTTTGAAAAAGGTTTAATTTATTACCCCGAAATTAAAAAATGCAAAACTTTTAATTGACAGGTGTCACTGTTAGGTTGTAAAAGTAAAACTAAAATTCCTTAATATCATAAGTAATATAGTTATTAAGGTATCAAGGGTATTATAAGGATAATAATGCTTGAGGTCGATGGTGATACGTTGACCGAAAGCGTTATTATCCTTAATACCCGTGGTGCCTTCAACGTTTAATGTCCGACTAAATATTCTTTATATTAGAAAAATTTGAATGAATTTTGAATGTATTGGTTAAAACCAAATCAAGTACTAGCATTTATCTGAAAAAATTGTCGAAACGTAATTGTGGTAACCATGGTTGTAAGTTATTTGTCAATAAGACAGCACATAAAAAATAATTTTGCGATTGAGGCATAAAAATGTCCGAAGTAGTGAAAAATACCTATCTCCCCAAGATATTTTAGTGAAAGCTGCTAAAGCTGAAGCATGCGCTTGTGCCAGAAAAAACTAGGCGGATTTACGAGAAAGAATATTTCCATTTTGAGGCCTGGCTGACGGAACACTGCGTGGACCGTGTGGACGAAACCGTTTTGATGGCTTATTTTCAAGATCTGTCAGAGTCATATTCTCCAAATTCCCTTTGGACAAAGTTTTCAATGTTACGTAAAGAATTAATAGTTCATAAGAAGATAAGAAGTAATGAAATGTTGATTTCTCTGCAACAGTTCCTAAAGCAACTTGGGAGAAATTATCAGCCTAAAAAGTCGAAGGTTCTGACTCGCGAACAAGTTATAACTTTTTTGAAAGAAGCGCCGACTAAAAAATATTTGGCAGATAAAGTTGCATTAGTGATAGGTGTATTCGGAGCTTGTAGAAGAGACGTGCTTGTGAAAATGAAGTTTTCCGATGTGCGTGATATGGGTCAGCATATATTTATTGACATTCCACAAAGTAAAAATGGGCAAGCAAAGAGCTTTTTGGTTATTGATGACAGTGAAATGTGCGCAACAAAGTTAATTCTGGACTATGTGTCTTTGCGACCTAAAAGTGCACCTATTGATAGGTTTTTTTTGTGCTATCGTGATGAACGATGTACTGTGTAGCCTATAGGTAAAAATACATTTGGAAATATACCCTTTAAGATTGCTACATATTTGGGTTTACCTGATGCTAAGGCGTATACAGGTCATTGTTTAAGACGTACAGCGGCAACAATTCATTCTGATGCGGGAGGTAGTTCCGAGAGCTTAATGAGGTTAGGAGGCTGGAAGAGTTCTTCGGTAGCACGAGAGTACGTGGAAAGCAATATTTATTATGATAAGTATATTGTGTAAGTATGTTTGTATTTTCGTAATTAATGCTTAAATGAAGAAAATGTATTGTTTATTTATTGGTAAATTTGTAGGCACTAGGGCGTTATTTTTTTTAATAACGCCCTTGGGTAATATTTCGTATTTAACTGACTTTGACATAATATTATTATTTGTCAAATAATATACCAGTCGGACATTAAATTAATTTTCTGCTTTGGAAACCGATTTTAGAATTTTTGTTAACTGTGGAAACATTGCCAGTACTGACATAAAATTTAAATTTGACGAAATGATGGCGTTAATATATCCAGAAATAGCAACTGGTCTGTTTTTATTTGTCAAGGTGAAAAGTAAAGTCAGTTGAAAATTAGTTTTATTTTACAATCATTTTTGGTAAAATTGACGAAATGGAGAAGGATGGTGGAAATCTGATTCCTGATGCAATTTTGCAAAAATCTAATGAGGCTAGAGGGCAGAATAAAACAAAGTACCTATCTAAAATTGCCTTTTACAGTACACTTTAAAATAATAGTTATTTATGATATAAGTGCTAAAAGTGACATTTTATTTTGTGAGATGGGAAGTTTGGAACACGACGCTGAAGGCGAAATATTCCATGCCTTCATACAAAATAAAATCACTTTCAAGCAGATATCATTATTTTTTCTACGAAACAACAATAAAAGTCCAAATTATAGATTTTTTTGTTTATGGTAAAGTAAAATTTTTATTTTTGAAATCTAATTTTTATCTAATTTATCTATGAAATAAGATGCAATAAAGTAAAAAAATCGAATTTGTTGATTTGTCTTTGTTGACAAGTAACGTCAAAATTTAATCAGTGAAATTTTTTGATGGAAAGTGATCAAGAAAATGAATTTTCCCAGTGAACACAAAGAAGCTCCAATAAAGCTATTTTGAATTATTTCTAAAGTGCAACATTATGATAGTTTCGCGTAATTTCTTATTGTTTAAAACTAAATCATTTTTAAACAAAAGTGCTAAAATAATTCTTGTTAACATAGTTTTAAAATACAATTTTTAATATCAAATGACATTAAAAATTAAACTTTTACTGACGTTTGTAGAAAAATAATATTTTTAATAGTTATTTATGATATTAGTGTTAAAAGTACAATTTTAAGGCACGAATGTGAAGGTTCGCTCGCTTCGCTCATTCTGCAACTCACATGAGTGCCTTAAAACGTACTTTTAACACAAATATCGTACAATATTTTTTCTACAAACGCAATATTGCAGTTAAAAATTAAATTATTCAAAAATTGGAAGATATAGTTTTACATAGCATCGTATATAAAAAAATTTAAAATTTGTATTTAATAATGAATTCTGTAAGGCCAAAGCTAGAGAAAAAAAATGAATTCTAACAACCGTTGTTGATGCTGGTGAGAATGCGGTTTTTTGTTTAATCCACCTCAACTACGGAGAATGCTAGAACAGTGAAAGAAATTTGTTTTTTAAATTGTTTAAAATGTACAATTAATATAAATGTTAGTAAATAAATAAACGTTGACGTTTCCTTTCAAAATATGACATTCCACTTTTAACACTAGTGCTTTAAAATGTTACTTTAAGGCACTAGTGCTTTAAAGTAACATTTTTAAGGCATCTAGATAGTGTTAAAAATTGAATTTTTCACTCGTTTGTAAAAAAATATAATTTAAATTTAAACAAAAAAATACCACACAATCAACCGGACACCCTATTTATTGGTTCGTTCATAAAGGTGCCTAATCTTTTTCTACCGGGTTGTGCATCGCCAGACTGGCCATAGGAAATCCCATGTAAATTTTGATACATTGAAAATGGCTCCCTATTAATTCAAAAATTGTATTAGACTATTTTGAAGAGGTTGATAAGATTAGCTCACATACTAAATTTCCTTTTTTTCTGATAAGGCAATTAAAAGTTATTTAAGAAAAACTATTTGTAAAATCGTTGCATACCTGCTACATACCTTAATGAATCCACCAGTAATGAATAAAATGTTTTGTCAACTTTTTAATTCACGTTTTACCTTGTATTAGTTATTTCAACATGTTTTACAGTATTGAAGAGAAAATAATGGTTGTAATCATTTAATAAATACAAGTAATTACATTACATTACATTACATTATTATGTAGTTACATAATAAGATTTTTACATAATTGAACAATTTTATAGGAAGGTGAAAAACACACTTAAAAACTGTCTAAAAATACGTTTTAACACAACACATTGAAACTAAAAGCTAATGTTTTTTAATTAGATGCTCCGTTTACTGCTAAGCAATATCCTAAACGGTTATAAAATTCAGTTCCTACATTATGAAGTTGAAATGTCGATAGTTGATCGCACGCCGCTGAAATTGAAACTTTTAATTCTTCTAAATTTTGATAACTCAAATTTGTATAAATAACATTTTTGATATGACCCCAAAGGAAGAAGTCGTTTGGCGAAAGATCTAGCTGGCCAATTTATGGTGTAATTTGGTCCCATAGTGAGTCCATTGAAAACATTTTGAACATATTCCCTTACTTCTCGTGAATTGTATGCAGGACAACCATCCATTTAAAACCAAATGTCTTGATTGTCAGGTGCAACTTCTTCCAATGCCGGCCCCACTTGATTTTGTAATAGTTCTAAAAAAGTTTCTGTTTCCAAATTGTGATTTAAGAAAAAAGGTCCAATAATCCGATGTTCAAATATACCCGCCCAAACGTTTACCTTTTGAGGGGATTGAGTCCCTGTAGATACAAATCTGTGTTCATTTTCTTTGCTTCAGTATCTGATTTTTTGAACGTTTGGTTCATTGTTTAATGTGAAGGTGCATTCGTCATTAAAACAAATATTGCGTAAGAAGTCCCTATCGTTATTCGCCATTTCCATAACTTCAAAACAAAAATCTGCTCTTCGGATCCTCATCGCCTTCCCTTAATTCCTGATGTCTTAGATATTTGTACGGATGATATTTATCTTTCTTTAATTTGCGTAGTACTGTGCTGTAATCCTTTCCTACAACATTGCCAAAGAAGCCTGGTGCTAATTCCTTTATTTTCTTCTACATAAAGTAAAACATCTAAATCGGCATTATTTTCTTGAGCTCTTCCATTGAGTACATTATTATTTCGCTTTAAGCAGGTGCATTTATTATTAACAGTACCTTTTAATTGCTTTATCAGAAAAAAAAATTATAATGTAAGCTAATCTTATCAACGTCTTCAAAATAGTCTAATACAATTTTGTTGTAAATTCAATAGGGAGGGGAACCTTTATTTCAATGTATCAAAATTTACATGGGATTTCCTATAGCCAGTCTGGCGATGCACCAACCGGTATATGTTAAAAAAATATATTTTGCACTTATTTTTAATAAGAGCCAAACTAATTTGAATTATATAATTAATTTATAATTAAAATTAGGATAAGGTAATAATAATTACCTTAAATTTCAAACCACAAAAAGTCGTAATATTCTGTTACCTATGCTTAGACATGTCCCTAATAAAAAAATATATACATTCTTTTTAAAAAAGACGCGGCAATATTTAAAGGGTGATTTTTCGGGTCATTTTAAAAAAAAGTTTCTATAAATAAAGGTTCGAAAATATATTTTTGTGTGGTGTAAATTTTTTGTTTTTTAAGATTATTTTAAATATCTTTTGACCAATGTTTTTTGTAACTTGGTAGCGTTGTTTTTACTAATAGGGATCCCTAAAACTATTTAGTCTATTGGTATTAGGGAGACAGGGCACAATAACCAAATTTATTAACAAAAAAAATACGCCACTGACATTAAATGTCGCTACCAAATTTCAAAAAAAATCAGTTAAAAGATATTTAAATTATTTTTCAAAAACCGTAATTTAAAAGTAAATCACTTAACACCCTGTATTTTGGTTATAATACCTTCTCAGACCAATGTGTATAAAAACTTAAAAAAGCCTGTATAACAGTAACGAATAGGGAATCAATTCACTAAATTTTACATTGTTAATTAGCCACCATTATTTTCAAATTAAGCCGAAAAGCCTCTTTAAAATTTTACAAAACTTACCGCACCAATATATCTTCCCTTTTTATCAGATTAAATTTATGGATGATTTTGCTTTTTAATTTGTCAACGTTTCTGCTTCTCTTATGATATACCTTCTACTCTTATGAAATGTCCTTATAAAAATATTTGATCCATTAATATAATATCAAGGCTATTTGACCACTTGAGGTATAGTCTGTCTCAAAGTATACCGTGTTAGCTCTTGCCTTCATTTATGGATTATACCTGCCGACAGCAATAAAACTGCGGATCGGTAGGTATTAAAGGACAGAACATTAGGGACGGACTTTAATAATATTAAGATTTATAATTTATTGTTTTTTTAGGTAAGTATAATCTTAAAATTACATTAAGAAAATGCGAAGTTTTAATATATTTATAACTGTATTATCTATACATAATTAGTATACCGCAGGTTTAGGAAGTCAGCATCATCACTGGCAGTTTGTCCATAAGGTTATTAATTTTATATTGAACCAGTTGTAACTTGTAAGTATCTTTAACCCGTTAAATTGCCTTTAAAAAAAGCCCTATAATTTTATGATTACGAATCCCTCACCAACTATAGACCCATGTTCTTTTTTATATTTATGGCTTATATATACCTTCTTAGGTTTTCATGTACCCAAAATACCTATTATATCGGTTTTACATGCCTGCAGTAGGGAACGTAACTTCATTTATCTATATTTTTTTTATTAAATCTGGATCTTTATCCTTATTTCTTTTATTAAACGAAGGACAATTTAAAAACTGATATCTTTTATATTACCGTTAGTTTTTGGACTTAAAGGATTAAAAAAAATCAGTTTATACCTATTGAAAGTTCTTTGGATGCTACCGTAACTAAACTGCTCAACAAAAAGATCGTACCATTTAATTTTTAGACCCGTTTTTAAACTGCTGTAACTTTTTTAAAAATTAACTTTTTTGAATATCTAAAACGAAGTTTAAAACCGCGTTTCTTCTACTTTAAGCTGTATTGCATTTAGTTTTAGTAAGATGAATATTATCATGATGTTTAGGATAATCAATAGAGGGCTGCAAAAAACAAAAAATTCGAGTGTGTCCCATTTCAGTGGTAATTCTTTTTGGTCGTTATAATATGGGTTGTTACCAAGGTCATATCAATATCTCTAGACGTTTATGCCAATTTTTGAACTTAACGTCAAATTTTGGTAATTAATTCTTTAAGAAGCTATAACTGGAAAATGGATTGACGGATTTCAACGAGTGTTTCATATTCGGAAAGCTCATTTCATGTTGATTTTTTATGTCCTAAGCACTTTTCAATAGGTTATAATTTTATGAGTATGCAGGGCCAACAAATACCAAAAACGTAACTGATTTAGAAATCCTAAATATAGGGTAAATTATTGAACGATTTATGCTGTTTAAGTGCCTGTAAACTTATTCAGCAAAAATGCGTTGTTATTATGGCATTAGGTCTAAATGGTAGGAATTATGGATACCATAATAAATTTGAGAGCACTTTGTTCATCACTCCGTATATCATGGTGTACAACGCCAAATACCCTAATTTATGTTTAAAAATGTTTAAAACTTTAAGACGTTATTGGAATTTCTACCATTCAGACCTAATGCCATAATAACTACACATTTTTGCTGAATAAGTTTACAGGCACTTAAACAGCATAAATCGATTAACGGTAGAAACCGTTTCGAGATATTGACACAAACTTCAATTTGGCTATCTTTAAAATAAAACACACACATATGGTCCCTTTGGCGTTCAATCAGCTACGTTTTTGGTGTTTGTTGGCCCGTATACTCATTAAATTATAACCTATCGAAAAGTGCTAAGGACACAAAAAATCTACATGAAATGAGCTTTCCGAATATGAAACACTCGTGAAAATCCGTCAATTCATTTTACAGTTATAGCTTTTTAAAGAATTGATTACTAAAATTTGACGTTTAGAAGTGTATCGCAAGCCATAAGTTTTCAATTCAAAAACTGGCATAAACGTCTAGAGATATTAATATGACCTTGGTAACAACCCATATTATAACGACCAAAAAAAATTACCACTAAAATGGAACACTCGATTTTTTTGTTTGTACATCATGATAATATTCATCTTTTTAAAACTAAATGCAATACAATACAGCTTAAAGTAGAAGAAACGCAGTTTTAAACTTCGTTTTAGATATTCAAAAAAGTTAATTTTTAAAAAATTAAAGTTACAGCAGTTTGAAAATGGGTCTAAAAATTAAATGGTACGATCTTTTTGTTGAGCAGTTTAGTTGTTTGCCTTCTTGGATCATAGCGCATATCTTAACAGGCATCTCCAAATAAATTTCTTGAATTGTTTTTATTTAAATAATTTAATACGGAACAATTTAACACCAGGTTCTTGCAACGGCACTTCTTATTATATAAAGACTTAGTTTCTTTAAATAAACGATTAATATTTAAAATGGTATTTGGCAAAATAACTTCGACGAGTCTCTTTTGCATTGTCGCCATTTATGATAAACAGTTTTATAATTAAATATTTCTTTAAGGGAATATTTCATCACAATGTAAACACTAAACGTTAGGTATTTGTTGCTACCTTTTTCTATTTTAAATTAAATCGCTTTCTTATATTAATTAAATAAATTCTAATTTGATCAATAAACAAAATTCTTTTTATTAAAACGTATTAGAAAAAAATAAGACAGTTTTAAAAACCAGCCATCTAATAAATGATGTATCTCTTTAGGAAAATTGCAATTTTATATCGTATTTATTTTGTTTTAATTCCGAATATTGCCTTAGATGTTTTTAAGGGTTCTACGCAAAAAAATACAATAGATCGGTAACTCAAATTTAAATTTTCATACGTTTAGCCTCAGGCTAATTAGAAATAACTTTCAGCTCGAACCGAATTTTTTTTGCAATTTTATGTTACGCCATCTGTGCGCCTAGTTGGTACACATGATCCAAGGAGAAATTGCAGTGCGTACCTGTAACGTACGCATGAAGCTTAACGTAATAAATATAACAACATAATACAACTAATCACAACTAACCACCAATATTTTTTTTAGAGTTACTAAATAGGTTATTTATGCCTTCGGCTTAGCTGTGTGTTGAGGTGTTTACCGTGTTGTTATATGAAAAACACCAATACGATACCCAATCGCTCCAATTACTTTCTTTATATTTTGACAATTGCATACGCAAATACGCACCCAAATGTTTATGGGGTTTTCCAGACCTCCAAGCGTTTCATGATGGTATGCTGTAGAATTTACTGTTGGATCCCTAATAGTTTACAAGCTTCTTTAAACGTTAGACATAACTTCCAAACCTTGTCCGTTAGGATTTTGCAAGGTATCCCATATCGTAGTATAAAATTCTCAAATGCCTTTGCTACCGTTTTAGCTTCCTTATCCTCTATTGGATATCCTTCCACAAACTTTGTTAAGTCGCACTGAAGCGTCAAAATGTATTTTTTATTTTGGCTATCCTCAGGTAGAGGGCCTACAAGGTCAAGTACAACCTTTTCGAATGCCGATTTAGCCGTACTTGTTATTACCATTGGTACCTTCTTCGGATTTGAATGCTTATATCTTTGGCAATTATCACAGTTTTTGTCAAAGTGGCTTACGTCTCCTTTGAGACCTGCCCAAAAATATCGCAACACTCCCATTGCGGCTGTATTATTATCGGCCGCGCTATCGTTGATCGACCAATAGTGCCGATCAACTTTGCGTAATCGTCGATACTTCTGCCGTCTTGTCTTGCGTTATGTAATTGAGTCAATAAAACTGCTGGTGATTTTTTCGTTAACAACCGGTTTTTTATATCCCCTACTAGCTGTTCCACTGTACCATACGAGTTCTCTAACCTTAGTTTTGCATTTTGCGTTAATTTTGTTTTTAAAACGTAATTAATCAATAAGGTTTGCCCATTATCGTCGATAAGACTGCTATATAACTCAATTGCGTCAATTAACTGTTTAGTGCTATTTTCTGTGTTATCCATAGATCGTAACAAAGATGCCGCTGTTCTTAAATCAAATTTTTCCGCCATAATTATTTCCTCGGTATTACTATTATTTTTTAATTGTTCAGTTGGGTTATTTCCCTTAACCATATCTTTTAGTCTTTCGTTCAGGAGAGAACGCGATTTAAAAAGGTGAGATTCAATAGCTTTATTTTAATCTAAATATGATTTTTTAAGCTTTGGGTCGTCAATAGTAGATGCTTGGACCTCTTTTTGTATATTATGAAACTTATTTTCTAACTTCCCTACTTCTAGAATTAAATTATTTACTCTAGCTAAGTCTATTCGGCGTTCTTTTGGCTCTTTTTTTATAATGTCGCACAATTTAACTGAGTCCTCGTATATGCTTTTTAGCGAATTAAATACCATAATATTGTAATAAAATTAAAAAAATAATAATTTCCAGACTAATAAAATGTTCTCTGAGAGCGCTTGAGCGTCGAGCAGACTTTAACACAATGTTCATAATAAATATACAAATAATAATATTAAAAAACTTTTTCCACTAATAAACTTACATACTATACTGCTGTCTGTGTTCTGGGTTGAGGGTTGATCGCTGTTCAGTGTTCTGGTTCTGGGACTTCTCAAACTACGCTGGGTTCTGCTGCTGGAGTTCTGAAGTACATACTTCTGGAGAGATTCTTCTTAAGTTGTTTTCGATAGGTCTGCTTTATTTTTAGTAGGAACAACAATACAAGAACCACTGTCAATATATATAGTAGTACTCTTACATCGGTAGGCACTTGGATGCTTTCTTGTTCCACGATGAAATTTGAATTGACTACTCCAGAGTCAGTACTTCGCATGTTTGGAAGATGATTTGCCCATATTGGCGTCTATTTACCATATCACTGGACGGTATGCACTTTTTTTTGACTCTCAACATGTAACTGGTAGGATCGCCATGTGGTGTACTCTGCTTGTACTTGGGTTCGTAGTATCTGGTACACGTCAAGAAGTCAAACAAGAGACTTTGTATAAAACATACTTTAATATAAAAATAAAAAATAGTATAAATGCCTCTTAGGCTTTTAGTAACTAACTTATCTTACTGCATCTAAATGTATCTAATCTTAATGTGTATAAATCAAGTTATTATATATATATTTAAACATTAAACAAACATTATTTAATATACACAGTTTACAATAATATATGAGTATTGTTATATAAACTAATATTTAAATAATAACATAACATAACATAACTGTTAACGTGCATTGGATTGATGACCTAACAAGTACTATCGACTAACCCTTCAAGATTATACTTTAGCCTTTTGTTTCAACCATGAATCCATTAGAGATTTAATATAAATATATCAAAAAGGGGGATTAAATTCACAGTCAGTTTAAAAACAAACAATAATATATTATATATTTACATAATAGCTTTGTTCGCGGGTCACGGTAAGAACCGATTCCGAACTAAAATTGAACCGTTCAGGATTGTCTTAAGGCGCATGTCTAATTATATACCGGTTCCGGATTTTTATTTACCGCGAACGGCGCGGATTTCAATCGAATTTCTCCAACAGCTGACTGTTTAACCTAACCTGACTTTACCAAGTTTGTTTTCATTTATTAATGTTTTTATTTTGGTTTTGTTCCTGTTGGAACTGACACCAGAAGAAATAAAATACCCTATCATAAATAATGGATAATTCCGCACGTAGTAACTAATATGTAATTACTTATTTTAAATAGGGTCTTAATTTGAAATAAATGAACTTACTATTTCTATCAATTTATAAACAACTATATTACTGCTATATAATCCACAATCAAGATAAACTAAACTAAGAATGAAGGAAAATTAAGAACTTTAAGTAACAGGTTTGTATGGATCGATTTTTACTTTCAAATAAATTAAATATGTATTAAGCTTAACTAAGAAGGGCAAAATTCTTAAGGTTCACCTCAAACAGCAAACAGATGATAAGAATGTTGATATTGCGCATGAACAGCAGAACCGAACTTTTAATCCCATCAAAAATTCGGGGACTACAAGAACCGATTCTGAATCAGTTACGAACCAATCCGATGTTATCCGCGAACGCTGAACTGTTACTAAAAATTCAAAATTGTGTTACCGCGAACGACCGTTTTCATATTGCGCATGCGAATAGTCCCTGAACCGGTTCGGAATTGGATCCGCGAACAAAGCTAATATTTACAATATCCCATACCATTTAAATAAGTGTAATTCAAAACATTTCCTAAAAAAATTGAATTACTTGAACCTTTCTGATTTTTTTTTAAACTCAACGCAATTGTGTAAAAAAGAACGCCTATTACTACCTACTTGTACAAGCAGAAGAATACACAGCGCTATTAAACCCAAAAAAATATATAATTAATTAACTCTAAACCAGAAATGGTCCCTAACAATTTCTATAAAAAGTAATAATAATAAACTAATTTTTACATATATTTTATTTAGTGAAATTAATATATAAAAAAGATAAATATGTCGTCGCAGTCCGATAGAAAATTCATATAAAAAAAGGAAAAATACGACCTGTTTTTTTTATTGGCTGTTTAACTGCAGGTTAGGCTGCCTGGAATGTCCTGCTATCGCTAAGCATCGAGTTGGTCACTGTGACGGCATGTCACGTGGTCACGGTTCAACGAATACCATAAAGGATAGAAAAGAAAGGCAAAAAGAGAGACAAATCAGACTAGCGAAACCATTTCTAAAAAACCCTGTTTAAAAAAAACTGTATTAGAACCTTCTAAGGTCAAAAAGAAATAAAACCTTTTATAATAATATTAAAACAGGTATTATTTGGGTATTTATGGGTATTCACGTGGTCTAAGCCAAAAAAAAAAAAACAATAGAGAAAAAAAAAACAAAATTGAACTTACCATAAATGCGGTTTTAAGAGACTGGCTTTTTAAAAGCAGGAATAGTGCATCGGCTAGCGTTGACAAAATCAAAGGCACACTATAAAGAAACCCAAAATTACTAGGATGTCTTGGATAAAATAGGATTAAAAAGTGAAACAAAATGGAATCCAATACGAGAACAGAAATCAAACATACCTGATTGTCGAATTCTCACTTCAACCATTGATAATAACCAACAATCGTTCACTTTGGTACGGCATAACTACCAAAAGAGGAAATAAGGTAAAAAAATTAAGAACCAGTTCCAAGGTTTTTTGTCATGCGGACATTTCCGTCAAGGCAACTTAGCAAGGAGCCCGTTGTGTCGCTGGTACCATGTAGGCTGAAAGGAAACGAACCACCTCCATATTGAAACACTCGCGCAATCATAGCAACGGAAAATCCTAGGAAAATTCCATTTGAAACGTGGCAACACAGCGGCGACGGTAAATGCAACATCGCATTAAAAATAATCGATAAAGTCAGGTATTGATTGAGAGCGTTGTCACACTTTATAAAATTACTTTAAGAGAAATGACATTAAATTTTGTAAAATAATTAATAGGTGGAGAAAACTAATATGAAAAATAAACTTTTAGCTTTACACGCTACAACCCACTTAACCTACCTGTAAATCCAACACATCTATCTCTAGTTTCGGTTACTGCTTATTATTACTAGGGTATACAATTTTACTTGAGGTTAGACAGACTTACCATTAACCACATTTCAGTTTGGATATGTTTAAGATATACGTATGGACAACTAGCCTCAGTTTCAGGTTTCTGTTATGATTTAAATTATGCCAAAACCATGTAAATTTAGCATAGTGTGGTAAAATTTTATTTTCTTATTTAGGTTATTCATTTCTTTGGGGTGGAGCGATTTTTTTTTAATCAGTTTCGCCTGACATACAGAAAGTTGTATAAGGTTAGAACAAAATAATTTTATGAAAAATAAAAATGAATTTGTAAAGTGCTCCCACCGGCCCCACCACTTTTATTATTTGTTTCATATGACGCACATGTGGCGGTGGAGTAATAGGTCTGATCAATTTTGTTATTAAATATTATTATTTACATTTATTGTAATAAACATTTTCTAAGGTTTCGTAGGGGCAGTGGAGGCACTTTAAAAAGTTCTTTTTGTTTTTTTATGAGAATATTTTGTTGTAACCTTATTCATCTTTCTGTATGTCAGGCGTAACTGATTATAGAAAAAAATTCGCTTCACCCATCTTCTTTTTCGTCTACCCTGCAGAGCCGCCGCCGCTAAATCTAGAATCAATTCACCACAACTTTAATTTCTAAATAATAATCATGCTCATTTAAATTCCTAGGCCATATTCTAAAATTTCAGGATTTAGACTAAAAATACTTTATTTTAGGTAATTTTTAAACACCCAGGAGGGAGTCGATGGACACCCCCTGACCCCCTGCTGGCGGCTCCGTTTCCCTGGGAGCCGCCTTGATTTACTACCGTATATACCGCAGCCTTTATAAATTATTGATAATATTATTTAAATCGATAATAAAAAGATTTAAAGGATGAGCTATACACATAGTAACATGGAAGATAGAGAAATGTTAACGGTCCTGCCAGATATATAACACCCAGATAGAGGAGGCACTTATTATTATTTTTGTTTTCAATTAAATAAAGTTTAAATCTTATTTAAGTTAAAGTTTTAGTTTAGTTTTAAGAGTGGGTTCAGCTATTGGACCAAAAAATAAATAAATAAAATATCCGTGCTACCAGGTTGCCTCGAGGCACATGTGTATTAGTTTGTTTCATTTAATGAATAAAACATTTTGAATTCATTTTTAGATGGATCGGAGCTGATATACTTACTTGTACCAAAAAAATATTGTTCTTAGCAATATTTTAAATGGCCAAAATCACTTTTTTGCTTACGTCTCCTTTATAACTTATTTTATTAAAAATGTATAAATTACCTTTTTATAGAACCTACTAAAGAGCATACTTTTTGTTTATTACATTTTTTGTAACTGTTTAAGTTTTTGAAATATTTGCGTTTTTATTTTTAATTTTAATCGTTAATATGCCAAAAACTAAAAGGGCTACAAAAAATGTTATATAAAAAACTGACGTATTTTTATTAGACCATCAAGTTTACTTATATACCTTTTTTCCCTAAAATCAATAGTTTTCGAGTTATATTAAAAAAAAAAACGATTTTTCACGTTTTTTTAAGGTAAAAAAAATGTAATTTGAACCCGCTGAACTGAGGCAGTAGGTAAGGTTAGGTTAGGTTTAAAGTGAGTGGACTTTTTACGCCCTTCACTGTAGACCCCTTTCGGTTTCTAATTGAAAGCTACACCTTCTTATTGCTTACCGACACGAGCACAATATGTGCTCTGGTGCCCCTGTCTCCTGGAGGGTATGACGAGGAGACGATTAGATCCGTCATGCCCTCCTCTTCCTGTCTAGTAACGTGGGTAGCTACCAGGTCCTTGTTACAGGAACCAGATATTCCTTCTGGGGCCATATCTTCAGCCTTACCCGCTTTCTGTTTAAAGCCAGGGAACCTTTTTCCTATAAAAGCGGTTCTGTCCGCCTTCTGTTTGGATTCAGGAATCCCTTCCTACGCACCTGTTTGTTCGGGATGGATTAGCCCTTCCCCGTGAAACAGGCGCCGGTGACTTCAGGGGCACCTTTCGAAACGAATTTATTCGTTTCGGTTGGCGCACCTTTGTCTGCTTGTGACCTTGGGTGGCAACTCTCAAAACGTATTTATCCGTTTCAGTCACGCCCTTTGCCACTTTTTTTCTATGAAAGCAGTTCTGTCTGCTTTTTGTTTGGAGCTAGGGAAGTAATAGTCCACCACGGCAGAGCTCCGCATTACCGCAGTAAGGCTAGATACTCTGAGAGGTCGCCCTGTATCTCAGAGGCACCGTTGGAGACACCTGTTTAAGGCACAGGATGTCATTCTCTCATCAGCACGGTATACCAACACCTTGAGTTAAGCCTTGTGTTTGTCTTAGCTTCGGATCCCGTTTCATACGCTAGCCAAAAGAATTGCCGATAACCAGCAACTCTAGCGCATGTTCCAAAAGATCCTACTGGGTCCAACCACGACAACGACGTGCAAACACAGCGGTGGGAACTGAGGCAGCAGTGCGGCTTTGAATTGACTATAGTTCATAGTAATACATAAAAAAACAAATGTTTTATGCGTATCTCTTAATTAAATAATTAATAATAAAAATTAATGATTATAATAAAATAGCCTTAATAAGAACTTTATCAACCATATTGTTAACAATCGCATTGTATTATCGACGCTGCAAATATGTACAGCTCGCCTGTTTGCATATAATGATGCAGAGGCCACTGTCAGCCTTCCAGAACTAATATGATTTTACCATATTGTTCGCTTATCTGGAACGGGGTTAATTATAATTTTGTAGGCCATATTTCCTCTACTAGTATAATATTATTTGCATAAAGCCATAAAAATTGTAATAAAGGTTAATAAAAATATTTAAAAAAATTGGTAAAAGTAATTCGTATTTTACCAATAAATTAATTTTTAGTGGTAAATAGGTATAAAGCAGACAGGGGTGTGCATAAGGGCAAATATTGATCGAGGCCATTTAACGCGTGAGCCCAACAAGCGCGTTAAAGGTAAAGATCATTAATCGCCAATTAATACCCGAGTTAGTTACAATTTTATTTTTTGGCGATCGATTAGTTCGTAAACTCTAGATATAGGGCGACCTCTGAGAGTATCTAGCCTTACTGCGGTAATGCGGGGCGCTGCCGTGCTGGACCATTACTTCCCAAGCTCCAAACAGAAAGCGGACAGAACCGCTTTTATGGGAAAAAAGTGACAAAGGTCACAAGCAGACAAGGGTACGCCGACCGAAACGGGTGAATCCGTTTTGAAAGGTGCCCCTGAAATCAGAGGCGCCTGTTTTATGGGGAAGGGCTAATCCATCCCGAACAAGCAGGTGCTTAGGAAGGGATCCCTGAATACAAACAGAAGGCGGACAGAACCGCTTTCGTAGGGAAATGGGTGTACTGACTTTAAACAGAAGGCGGATAGAACTGCTTTTATAAGAAAAGGCCGGAGATACAGCCGCAGAAGGTACATCTGGATCCTGTAACAAGCACCTGGTAGCTGCCAACGTCACTATACCGGGAGAGGAGGGCAGGACGGATCTAATCGTCTGCTTTGCAACTTTCCAGGAGACAGGGAAACCAGAACACATATTGTTCTCGCGTCCGGTAGCGGACGACGAGTAAAGGAAGATAAAAGAGCTCTCTCCCAATTTGATATCGGATTTATTAGAAGTCTGATCGTATTGGAAGAAATATAACCACAATAGACCGAGCGGTCGCGGTGGAGGGCGTAAAAAGTCCACTCACTTTAAACAGAAACCTAACCTAACCTAAACTGTAAGAATCGTGTTTTTATATTTTTTTTCGGAATATAATTCGGTGTTAAGGCCCGTCCTCACTTGTAACTCAACGTTGTAATCAACTATTCAACATGTTTCTGAAATTTCCTTAAAAAGCAACAAGTTATTTGTTTTTACAGCAAGTTATTTGTTATCCGACAGTGGGCGGTAAATATCAAAGAATGTTGGCGACATGTTGCGACAGCGTCTACATTAGCGTTTTGTATTCGTTTGCGGGTGTTTAGTCTTAGTTTAGTGTAGACCAGTGACCGGTGTATAGTCTGTCTCAATGTATACAGTGTTAGCTCTTGCCTTCATTTATGGATTATACCTGCCGACAGCAATAAAACTGCGGATCGGTAGGTATTAAAGGACAGAACATTAGGAACGGACTTTAATAATATAAAGATTTATAATTTATTGTTTTTTTAGGTAGGTATAATCTTAAAATTACATTAAGAAATTAAATATATGCAAAGTTTTAAAAAATTAATAACTGCATTATCTATACATAATTCCTTTTTTAATCTAAATATCTAAATATAATTCTGTTTCACTATCAGAGTCATCATTGAGATTAATTACAATAGGATTTATGTTGTTTTGGATAGAAATGTAAGAGTCCTTAATTTTTATAATGTGCTGTTGTGAATTTTTCCAGCTCTCAACTGGTATGTTAGTAATTACATTTTTTATCAAATTTATAACACTGGGACTTAAAGTAGGTGTAACATTTTCTGCTCTGATCTTTGATTTTACTTGGTTCCACAAATGCTCTATGGGGTTAAACATACAGTGATACGGAGGAAGCCGTAAGACAGTATGCCCAGCCTGTTTAGTCAAATTATCACATACATATTGTTTTATAATTGCATATGAATTTAGGACTTCCAAAAGATGCGTTTTTTTGTAACTGAATTCAAAATAAATATTATTTTCTAACAAATTTCAATTTTTGAACTTGATGAAGCTGGTGCTTTGTGTAGCAGACGGCTGTGGTAGCTTGCGTTATCCATGACAATAACACTGTTGTTTGGAATATTTTTTAAAAGATAATTTTGAAACCAGTTTTTAAAAGTTCTGCACTTGTATCCTCATGATAATCCAAGCTAGAATCCTTAATATTCTTTGCAGACAACAGCAAGCAGTTTGGGACAAATCCGTCTTCTGAACCAGCGTGTATTATGGTAATGCGTTTTCCTTTATATGAAGGTGCTTTCATCTGACAGTTTTGACTGGATCAACCCATCCTTTGGATACTGTGTCGTGTGTATCGAACCATGTTTCATCAAGGTAAATTATGGGTCTGTTTTCTAACCTATATCTTTTAATTTCTTAAAGGTATTTAAATCTCCAAGTGCGTAATCTGTGAAATTCCATTACTACTTGTCTTTTGTCTATTTTGCGGTATTTAAATCCCATTTTACAAACAACTCTATGGAGAGTGGCACGGCTAATATTTATATTGGTTTCGTCTTCATCTAGCTTCTTTTTCAGTTTATCCAAGGTAGGAATTACTCCGCTTTCATAGAGACAATATATTTTCCTTCTTATTAGATCCTAATCACTACTGTCTATACGGTGAGATTGAAAATCACCACGTTTTTTTCTTTTGTTCAATTCATCACTAATAATAATATCCCTTATCGGTGATATTGGAGTTTTTCTAAGTAGACAGGTTTCTTTTAAAGCTTCTTGTTTAATTAGACCTCTACTGATTAAAGTTTCATACCATTTTTCACAACCTGTTTTGCATCTAATGACAAATGATTTCGACGCGACATAGTTATATTCTCGTAAAACAACTTTTTCGAAACGCACAGTAAAAACGGTTATTCAACACTGCCACTAAAATATTAGCCAAAATATTTATATGCCTATGCAATAACAATATGTAATAAAATCGTTAAAGGTTTATTGGGGTATTGTCCGTCAAAAGCCATAACGATATCCTTTGAGACAGACTATACCTGTGCTAAAATGGGGTGGAGCGAGGGGGCAAGGATTCAATTGATTAAATTATTTAGAGAAAACGACTTACTATGGAATTGTTGTTTAAAAGACTATAAAAATCATCAGATAATTGATTATCTTAATATTAAAAATATAAAGCTTGAATGGGCAGTTTCAGAGGAAAATGACTGTGATATGAGTCTCCTGTAGCTAAAAACCTAAGAGTTATAGCTAATCGTTCCTGAAAAGGTATAGCATCTCTAAATCGAGTGTCAGACTATATTTAATGGGCGTCCCAAAATTTTCTTTTTATTATTTCTCGTGATGCCAATATTACGCAGCAGCAAGAAGAGCATTCTTTTTGGACATAATGTAACAAACTACTGAACAAAAATGTTACTTGTTGCCTGAAATCTTTACTTTTTAGATATTATGACACAAAAAATACAGCTTTTTAAATTGTCTATAAAAAGTTATATAAACATTTTTGATATTTATTAATTTTATTCGTATTCAATTAAGAGCAAATCAGCTTGTAAATACACCGAGCATGCTGTCTGTGCTAAGACGGCGCATTGTTTTGCTTGCTCTGCGCACAATCCAACATGGCCGCCTGCGTTCACAGGAAATACGAACTTTTCTCCCAAGATTTACCCGATATTCCAAGATGAAATAGTCGTTTCCGGAAAATTCATTTCGTGAGTATGTTAAAGAATGTAGACATACTTTCTTAAAGACATAACCTCCCCTTTAAAATGATACTCTTAACATGTTGCTTATAATGCGTACAATTATCGAAACCTTATTTATTAGTTGACAGAATGAGAGGGTCAAAAAAATTCACAAGTTGTAAAGCTCATAACACAAAGAAGACGTAAATCCTGTTTTGATAACTGGTTAAAACACTTGACTCAAAAAATACCTCAGACCCTTAAGTTGCTTTAATTTTCAAGCTACAACCGTTTTAAATTAAAATAAAGGTAAATAAAGATTAATTGACCATTTTTTACTGTTGCAATAACATTATTTATTTATGTGAACGAATTTGCAAGTACAACTGTGCAAGAAATGAAGGTTCGAACCTGTTCTTTCGTTTGGTATATTACTTTCTAGGAGATTCTTACACGTTATAGCAAAAATTCAATTTCAGTACGGAAACTGTCGAAAAATTTTTAAATAATCAATTTCGAGAACAAAAATATCTTAGATGTGTGAATATTCATTTCTAGTGTTAAATTTTTTGTTCTTTTGAATTGCAGTGTAATTTAAAAACTATCCCTTCATAAATAAAAAAAAAATCAAAAGTTCAGGGGGTAGTTTCACCCTTTTTTCGACACTTCTCAGCAAGACTTCGTTATTTTTTAATTTTTCGCCTCAAAATCTACTAGCATGCCAAATTTCATTAACTTTGGTGGCTGTTAGAGGAAAAAACCTCCAACGACTGGACTAACAGGGACTTATAGGAGTCACTATTCTAGTTTTATTTAAAGGCATGTCTTGAAAAGGCATTTCTGCCCTAGAAAACACATCCTTAAGTGATTTAATTACAGTAAATATTTTACCAGGTCTAAAACATATAACCTGGTTTCAAATGTCCTTTATATATCATTGAAAACGTAAAATATATTTGGGACAAAATTCCCAGGGGGACTCATTAACCGCCTTTTCATCTGAAAATTTCTGTTTATAAGTAACTTCTTACAAGCAAGAATTTCTAAAGGCATCAGCCCAGTTTTTCCGCTAACATTATTCCTTCTAAGATGTGGAGGGTTAGTGGAGCGTTACAGTATACTCTTGTGAACTGCCTTTCAGCCTTGTTAACTTAATAGATTATGATAAAAGACAAATAAACTTCTTTAAAGGGTTTAATAAAA
>JAHBCN010012544.1:0-26673 GCA_019359885.1 Listronotus oregonensis
TTTAAGCTTAAATAAAGTTAATTTTTTTGTATACATGTTTTGTACAATATTTTTGATATTTTTTTATCTTTTGGTAAATTAAAATTTTTGTCCACTGTAGATTAAACTGATTTAAAATAAAATGTTGCAAAAGTCGTATCTATTGATGTTTTATTTATTAATTATCAATAAAATTAATAAAACGGAAAAAAATAAAATATTTAAAAAGAATGAGTAATGCGATAATTTTTGTGGGGTGTATATCCTAAAATTTCACAAAAAAAGTAAAAAATAAACATATTTTACAAAGTTAAGTGAAGTAGAGGGCTAAAAAGCGTGTCATCTTGTCACGATTCCCTCTCTTCTCGTCATCTAAAAAGTAAAAAATGGAAGATTTTTATCTGTACAAATGTCATTCGATAAGAACCATGAAAATGAAAAAAAAAAATCGCAAAATGGCGGTTTCTCAAAGAGTCATTTTTTTCTATTTTCACGAATTTTAGAAATAGAATTTTTTTTTGTTGATTTCGGCCATAGGATATATAAACAAAAAATTCGTGTTAATTTTCAAATAATTCGGTCATTTAGAACTTGAGAACTTCTTTTGGAGCACTTGAGCTCGAAACCCAGAACTTTCGATTCTAGCTTCATTGTGCTGAACAACAACTTAACTATAACTTTTAAAATATTTCAAATTTAAAAAATCCTTTTAAGGGGATATTTTTGAATACCTAAACTATCAAAATATAAAGAATTTTTTTTCGATTTTTCCAACCTTCTAGACTACAATACCCCTTAACAAAAATAGTTAGCTTATAAAAACCAAACGTTATTTCGGAACCTTAAAGTTAAAGCCAATCAAAAGTCATTAAAAAATTGCAGGATAATTAAACTTTTAGCAATAATAGCGTTTTCGTCATAACTTTTAATATTATATCCACAACGTTTATGGACTTTTTAATAATAGCGCAATGCCCATTATAAATATTTCACTTTAAAGTGAATAATAAAACTGCTAATAATTTCCGTCAAATTAAAAAAAAAATCTAATAAAACTTAAGTAGTGCTTAAAACAAATTTATGCGTTCAATGGAAAATTGGAAATTGAAAGTGAAGTATTTTTAAACCTTGGAAAAGTACACGGAATTTATGTAAATCCGTAAAAAAGCCAGACCGGAGACCGATTTAAAATGACTAATGTAAATAAAAATTTCGGATTTTCGAGCGCGCCACCATAAGTAATATTTTTCTTACCATCCATGTCCTTTTTGCATTAAATTAAAACTTTTGAAATTTAAAAAGGCTTTTTACCTTTATTAAAACACCTTTTAACCCGCGGCTTTGCCCGCGTGTTATAGGTAAGTTAGGCTGTAGTTGCTTTCTTTCCATTTTTGCGGTATTATACATTCAATAAGTGCGACAACTACGTCTGCCCTCACGTATCTGGCCCCCTTTCCATTCCATTGCGTCACATCATAACAAGCTCACCGCACTCCGTCTTCCTGCACACAAATCGCGGCGAAGCGCGCGTCGTGCGCTTAAACATTTTGAATTTATCGTTTTTTTTTCCAATATAAATAGCTTTTGAATAATTTAGTCTTTTTTCGCCCTAAACATTATTAAAAATTAGGCTTATTAGTTGTTTTTAGTTCTTTTTAGTTTTTAGAAAAAAAAATAAGTGAAAAATCTACCTCTCTTTGTTGACACAAAATAAGTACTTTCGTTTCTCTAAATTGAGTTAAAGTTTTAGCCAAAAATTTAATACCATAAACCTTAGAATTGAGGGGGTCAGCGGAAAAGTGGTACAAGTAATATTTTTTGATAATGAGAGATACTAAATATAGTTATTATTGTTTTACCAGTGACTAAAGTGACTTAAAAATTATAATCTTTGTATTTTTCGCTAGAATGGAAAATTGTAAGTATGTTTTTATAACTAATTTGCCCTTACATGTTCGTGTAACAATTTAAAATGCTTAAATTAATTTTTAACCTCACTTTAAAATTTTTCGAAGTTTAACGATTATGATGCTGACCAAACATATTTTTCCAATAGCGATTCAAGTGATGGGGATACTGGAGACAGTGAGGATTTACCATTAGCAGTACTGAAAAACACAAACAGATCAATGGTTCAACTGAAAAAAAAGAATAAAAAAAGAGAGTTAGAAAACCGGAACTACATAAGAAGCAAGTAAGCAAAAAGTTAATTTGGTGGAACTTTACTTACTTGCGGGAACTTTTCTGTAGCGCAAATGACACCGGTCGATTTTTTTCATCTTCCGAACATTCGGAATATCTTCTATAACTCGCATTGACAGTAAAAACAAAGATTGCCTGGAGAAAAATTAAATGGATAAGACTTCAAAACGATTAACCGTTTACCATGAAATATAAGGATACGTAAGTCAAAGCATTGAATTTTACGACGCAGACTGGTTTCTAAAAAGCAAGGGAATACCAGCAGCACATAAACTTTGCCTATTGTATAATGGGGCACCAAAAATAAAATTGTTTAAATAACAAAACTTACAAGAGCTGTTGCAAATTTGGCATATAAAAATAAAAAAGCGCAAAAGCAGAGCAAAACAAAAATGTAACCTTCGAAGAAAACCAAAGAAGCCGCTGGTAGTTTAAAAAGGGAAAATAACAGTAACGAAGAAGTAGTAGACGAAAGCGAGTCTGATAAAGACTAGACTAGACAGAATGTATTCATACCTTTTTTTAACCTTCTTGCTATATTATTTTTAAATAAATAACCTATTATTTTATTTGTACTTGTTTTACTCTAAATGATTAGGTATAAAAAAATGGTACAAGTAAGCAAAATCAAGTATTCCAGAATCATCCAAAAGTCAAGTATACGATTTCAAATATTATTACAATTTTTTAAACAGATATACGTACCCATTTTTGGATTTACTAATACCAGTATTTTATTGTTAGCAATTAACATTCGCCTTTAATTACTCAATATATTCTGATTGTTACTTGTATCACTTTTCCACTGACCCCCTCAATTGAAGAAACAATCCAGGATCCCTCTCTTTCTCTTTTTCTAAAAAAACGGTAAAGTGCCAGGCCAAATTCCAACCTAATGCACGCAGTGTGTGTTTTAAACCATAGGACTCAGCGTATTTTTTCCTCTGTCATATTTTCGTTATCGTTCCATATAAAGTTATGACACTTGGTATGTAAATTTACATAAGTGTTTAAATTACCTGTGAAAAAAATTAGAGAGTTCAGTTTTTTAAATATTTGATTATAAAAATCATCTATTTTACTACAAACCGACAGTCGTATTGACTTATCAAAATTATGGGACGCTTCCCGAAGGACTAAAAACTTTAAATTTGGTATGTAGGTAGGTTTTAGGACACAGGTAAAGAAAAAATTTTGAAACTGCACGTGATTACTTAAAACGCTCTAAAACTGGGGCGGTAATATTGGACATTTAGGGGGTGTTTTGGAAGTTTGCAATCTGATAGATCCTGAATTTCTAGGATCATAAATGTCTTGAAATTTAAAATGCTGGCAGGATTTTATTTCATTCATTGAACTCAGAAAAAATAAAAAAAATCACAACAAAAACACTTATGTAAAATAGGGGCCAAGTTCCTATCGAAAAATTTTAGTTTCTTAAAGTACTAAGCTCTAAAATTCTTTTAGTTCTTTCTACATGGCAAGTTACAAAAAAAACTTAGTGTAACTTTACGTGACCGTGATTTCTGTATAAGAGTTTGGCCCTTATTTAACATAAGTATTTTTGGTATGATGTGTTTTTCACCCAAGGATCTGCTTTTATTGGATTATTATTTTTTTGCCTCTATAAGCTCTAAGAATACCAATTTAATTGGGAAATTAACTGAACTAAAAACTAAATTACTCTATACGTATTTTTTTGTTAAAAGAAGTATCCCTTAGTATATTAAGCACTAGCACTAAGGTCAGTAAGTGTTTCTTACTTGTTAAGAATGTGTTTTTTTATCTTTATGACAGCCCACAAAGGATTTATACCTAAGTACCAGAGTACCGTGAGTCCCAGGTTTTTGATGTTTAACCCATTATTCACCAGTTCCGTCAACGTTGTCCAAGCACTCACTATAACATGCAAATGTTGCATTTTTACAACACCTTTAAGACAACGCGGTAGTGCCACCATGGACGTTGTTTTAAATAACTACTACCTAAATATGTCTCTTCGGGGATTGAACCCGGAACGCCGGCGTGGTGAGCAGAGACTATGTTCACTTCGCTACCCATGCAACTACGTCTCAATTTCCAAAACAACCGAAACCAGAAAGAACTTACTGACCATGATGCTTACGTTATTTTTTGCGCGCTTAAAATATTGAGTTAATAATTAAGAATATAAAAATAGACAAAAATATACTGCTAAGTATATCAAACACTATTATCAAATACCTGGCTGGTATATTGAGTTTTTATGACAAGAAATGTTTTATTTGTTATTAGTATTACATTTGTCATAGATTTGTCAACTTCAGCTCGTTCCATTCGACTTTGTATAAGATATAATGCAACAAGAATGACAATTCTGATCTGAAGAATGCTCGAAGCGCAGGATGTTCTGCTCTTATTCCCGTGAAGTCCAAACAAAGGTACTAGAAGGTCTTCCAGCAGTTCATGAACTAGTGTAATGAAAAAAGAAGTTGTGGTGTACTTCTTGCTTGGTTCGTAGTATCTGGTACACGTCAAGAAGTCAAACAAGAGACTTTGTATAAAACATACTTTATATAAAAATATAAAAATAGTATAAACTTATCTTACTGCATCGAAATGCATCTAAATATATCTAATTATATCTAATCGTATCTAATCTTAATGTGTATAAATCAGTTATTATATATATATATATATATATATATATATATATATATATATATATATTATATATATATATATATATATAATAATAATAATTAATAATAAACATTAACATAAACCATCATTAAATATACACAGTTTACAATAATATATGAGTATTGTTATATAAACTAATATTTAAATAATAACATAACATAAAATACCTGTTAGCCTTCTAAGGTCACAAGTACTAGGGACTAACCTTTCAAGATTATATCCTTAGCCTTTGTCATGAATCCATTAAATTTCCCGAAAGTTGAAAAAAAATGTTTTTGTTTTTTTCCATTCTCTATCTTATATATTATGTACAATTTAGGCTTTTTAAAAAAAGGTTTAATAATATTTTTATGTTTCCTCCTTAGGCTTATTATTATTTACATTTAAAACCTACGAACTAATTTATTTTCTACATTTTGTTTTCTATTGGGGCCATGTCTCCATTTTATAATTATAGCTATTGCATCTTTTATTGGGGTTTTTCGCTTAGTTTTTTAGACAATTAAGTTAAATTTTTTGGGCATTCCACCAGTCTGTTCCCAAAATTTTAACTCAAATGGGTAAACCCCAAAATTATAAATAGGATCGATTGATTAGTAAGGTTTTACGGGATTTTCTTATTTTCCCAAAAACAAACTCGTATGGTGTATAGCGTGTTGAGGTGTTTACCGTGTTGTTTATGATAAAACAAATACGATCCCAATGCTCCCAATTTCTTTCTTTATATTTCGACAATTAGCGCAAAATACGCCCAAATGTTTTATGGGAGTTTTCCAGACCTCCCAAACGTTTCATGATGGTATGCTGTAAATTGTAATTTTGGGTCCCCAAAAGGGTTTACAACTGCTTTAAACGTGCTAGACATAACTTCCAAACCTTGGTCCGTTGGGATTTCAGTCAAAATATCATGTTAAAAATTTTTTTTGAAAGCCTTTGCTTTTTTTATTTTATCCTCTATTGGATATCCCTTCCCCAAACTTTTTTAAAATCGCACTGAAGCGTCAAAATGTTTTTTTATTTTGCTATCCTCAATTTGAGGGGCCCGCAAGTCAAGTACAAACCTTTTCAAATTTTGGGTTTTGCCATTGCATTTACCATTGGTACCTTCTTCGGATTTGAATGTTTTACCTTTGGCAATTATCACAGTTTTTGACAAAGTGGCTTACGTCCCCTTTGAGACCTGCCCAAAAATATCGTTTCCTTATATTGTTGAAATGCGTTGTACACCCGCATGACCACCTTTTGGTAACGTGTGAAAATCATTTAAGATTATATGTCTTAATTTTTATCTGTTATACGTTCCGCATCGGTATTTTATTTTTATAGTCATTTCCCCAACATATGCGATTTACATTTACTTAGTAAATTTAAAATTCTGCACTTTCTGCATTTCTTAAATATATATTTCCGGAATTTATTTTCTGACCATTTTGCCCAGATGTTTTAAAGATGTACCTAAGCCCTACGCTGATCGACTTTTACATAGTTTGTAAATTCCCACATTGTAAATAAAATTATCACAGTACTGGTAAATTGCAGATTTTTAAAGTTTTGCAAACTCTGTTTTAGACACTATTTTAATTCAATCGTGTCATTGGGACGTTTTTCCCGCACAAAGGGTGATCAAGCCTATGCCTCGGTCTGTACTTTTTTGTCTCCACAGTTGAGTTAGTTCTAGTTTTGACACAACCCGCTTTATCTCTAACAGCTCTAGTTAACACATTCACCTCTCCTATTTTTTCATTCATTCCTTTTAAGTCTTTAATTCTAAAATTTAAATTAAATAAATAAATTAACGGACGATAAATAATACCCCGGTTCGCCGGTCTGTTTCAACCTTAATAATGGCCCGGCCTCGTTTCTGATTAAAATTTTGTGTAGCTGTTGTTTTATTTGATTTTTTGGTTCCCTTTAGTAATTTTGTTTTTAAAACGTAATTAATCCTAAGGGTTTTGCCCATTATTTGAAAAGACTGCTATAAACTCAATTGCTTCAATTAACTGCTTAGTGCTATTTTCCGTTTATCCATAGATGGTAACAAAAGATGCTTTTTTAAAATAAATTTTTCCGCCAAAATTTTTCTCGGTATTACTATTATTTTTAATTGTTCGGTTGGGTTATTTTCCTTAACTAAATCTTTTATCTTTCGTTCAGGAGAGAACGCGATTTAAAGGTAAAGATTCAAAAAGTTTTATTATAATCTGAATATAATTTTTTAACTTTTGGGGTCGTCAAAGCAGATGTGGGCCCTCTTTTTGTATATTATGAAACTTTTTTCTTCTACTTTAAAATTAAAATTATTTACTCTAACTAAAATCTATTCGGTTCTTTGGTCATAATGTCGCAAAATTTTAACTGGTCCTCTTATGCTTTTTGGAATTAAATACCATAATTTTGTAATAAAATTAAAATAATAATTTTCAGACTAATAAAATGTTTTTGAGAGCACTTGAGCGTCGGCAGACTTTAACACAATGTTCATGGCAAAAAAAATATACAAAATAATAATAATAATTTTTTTTTTTCCCATTAAAACAAACTCCCTGTCTGTGTTCTGGGTTGAGGGTTGACCCTTGCGGGGGTTTGTCCCAAAGCTGTTCAGTGTTCTGGTTCTGGGACTTCTTAAACTACGCTGGGTTCTGCTGCTGGAGTTTTTGAAATACATACTTTGGAGAGATTCTTCTTAAAATTGCTTTCGATAGGTCTCTTTATTTTAGTAGAAACAACAATACAACAACAACTGTCAATATATATAGTAGAACTCTTACATGGTAGGCACTTGGATGCTTCTTGTTCCCGATAAATTTGAATTGACTACTCCAAGTCATTAATTTTCCAATGTTTGGAAGATGATTTGCCCATATTGGCGTCTTTACCATATCCTTTTGGGCGGTATGCACTTTCTGACTTCTCAACATGTATAGGAGGTCCCCCATGTGGGTTTCTTCTTGCTGGTTGTATTTTCTGGTACACAGAAGTCAAACAAGAAAACTTTTTATAAAACATACTTTAATATAAAATATAAAAAGATAAACTTATCTTACTGCATTTGAAATGCATCTAAATATATCTAATTTTAAACTAATCATTTTCTAATCTTAATTTTATAAATCGTTTTTTTTTTTTTTTTTTTTTTTTTATATTAAAAAATTAAAAAAATTAAAATTTAATTTAAAAAAACAAAAAATTTTACAAAAATTATATATATTGTTATATAAACTAATATTTAAATAATAACATAACATTAAAAACCCGTTAGCCTTCACGGTCAATGGCTTTGATACGTGCAATAGACTGATGACCTAACAAGTACTAAAGGAAAATTTTAAAATTATATCCTTAGCCGCCCTAATCCATACAAAGTCATCAGAACAGAATGTGGGAGGTCTAAAGACCGAAAAAAAATTATTCTGGGCAGGAACCTTTTGGCCCTGTTCCATTCATATCCTATTGTAACAACATTTTAATAAAATTTGGTCTATAATAGGCCCAAATTTTTTTATTTCTAATGTTGAAGTTATAAAATCGTAAGGATTCTAGTTAGGTCAGGTTTTCATTTTCCGATCAGTAATTTTAAAACACCCATAGACGACCTAATCTAACATGGTCAATATATGCAGGGAAAAAGCTGTAAATAAATCTGTACAGTTTTCCCTTGTGCCATCTTAGGTCTTTAGGGGGACAAAAAAAGGGGGGAAAAGGGGCTAAAACTGGCCCCTCCAGGCCCGAAAAATGGGTTTTCCACTAACATCTGCCAAAATATGCGAACTGGAGAATTTTTGTTAGAAATGAAGATCGCCTTATAATCTACACAATGGTCTATTTTTTTGTTCAAAAATCGATAGTTTCAATAACGGACCAAGGTCCTTTTTTTGCCCTCCCGTTAAATGCCGCTATCTTGGATTCATAAAAAGCGGGCGGACAATTATTCTATTAGTTGGGCTATAATGTCCCTTTTTAAAATCTTTTGAAAGTTCATTAGTGAAAAACCCGTACCTTTTATATTTTTTGGGGGTTATTTTTTCTAAATATTAAAAAAAAGCGGTAAATTTTATTTCTTTTGGAGTATTTCATTAATTTATTGATATTTTTGAAAAAATGGTTTGAAAATTTATTTTTCATATGGCCCCTAAGCAAGTGTTTAATGATCCCAGAAAATTTCCTTTACCATCTTTCTTGCTTTTTTAATAAAAATTGTTTTGCCCATCTGCATTTTTTGTTCCGAGTTCTAAATTTTTTTATGGATTTCGACGGCCGTTTTGCAAAAAAATATTGGTCGGAAAAAATTTGGGAAAATTTTTTTAAAGATTTCGGGGATCTTTATTTTTGTCAAAAAAAAATTTTTTCTTTCGTATTTTTGGAAAGATATTCGCGAAACTCATTTTGGGGTGGGGGCCATTTTCGGGTTCCCTAAAAAGGATAAACTTTTCGCTCAGCATCCGCGAAGCCCCAGAATTGCCACAATGAAAAACTGTACAGATTTAGTTACAGCTTTGGGTACTTTTGGGTCTTCAGTTACGGGACACCAGTAAAGTTAATATTACTTAAATTTTTGAAAAAAATAATTGAAAATAACCCTTTTTCGCTATGTTCCTCTACACAGAGAGCATATCTACCATCTACTATTGATTTAAAATTTAAAAATATTAAATTTTAACCAACAACTACTATTTAGCAAAATAGTCTATAATTTTTTGACGCTCTTTGAACAAATTTATTAAACACTCGCCCGGTTTATTTTTAATTTATCGGGCGAGCAAAAAGCGCCCTTTAAGCGCACTCGAAAAAAGGGAAAAAATATTCAATGCAATTTATTTTCTGTTTATAAAAGGAATAAACCTTTTAAACCCAAAAACTCCCCCAAAAAACCCCAACAAAGGAAGGATCAAAAAATTAACTGTGGGGTGACTCATTGTCTGCATAGTTAGAGATATTTTAAGGATACGGGTGGAATTTGAAAAACATAAGAAAAAAATGGGTAGGTGTTTAAGGTATTTATTTTACTTATTTTATGTGGCCTACGAACCAGCATACAGGTATACAGTACTTCAAAGTGGTTACAATAACCTATAAATCTGGCAAAATACACCTTTTAACACTTTTTCGAAATCAGTTTGGACTTATGGCAAAAGGAACGACAAAATGGGGTAAAGCAATATCATGCATGTAGCATAGATGCCTTTGAAGTAAAAATGGCAAATCTTTTAAAAAAATTGGTGGTTGTTTAATTAATGTCTTTTTAAAGTAGCTTTTTTTCGTTAAAATTTATATTAAAGTTAATATTTTAAATTAATTTATTTATTGAGTAAAAAAAATCGAGGGGTTATCATAATAAAATAAAACATCAGAAAAATGTTTATTTATAACGTCACTTTTACCAACTTTCAAATTTTTGTATAAGCGACCACTTTTGTACTAACAATAACAATATAGGTTAATTTTAATATTTAAAACATGCAAATAAAGTTAATATACCCACGAATACTAACTTGTTTGTTTAACGCATCCTTTAAAACCTCTAGTGTTAAATTTGTGTATATAATTCATAAATGGTAACCCTTCCATCCATTTATAGAGCCATACAAAATCTTTAATCTGTGGCTTCTTTCGTTTGCATTTTTTCTTCCTTTTTGGGAATAATATCGTTTTTGTTTTTTTGAACACAACTTATTGCATCATTCTTAAACAAATTCCAGATACTTTGGCTACTTCGTTTTGTATACTATCTGATGATTCTTTATTTTTTTTTTCGTTTTCAAATTAATCAATAATATTAATAAAATACCCTTTTTTATGCACGGGTATGTCGGAATCCACAAAAAAAGTTTTTCTTTTCCATAATTTTAAATTTAAACTATTAAACTAACAACATTAATCAAAATGAAACAGGTATTCTTTTACCATAATAACTGTTATAGAGCCACTGGTATGTAACAACGGATAACTAAAGTTTATCACTTGAAAACGGTTGGAGATACTCGTAACCAAGCAGATATGTATCAATTCAAAGAAACTGGAAGCCCAAAGTTTACTGTTATTGAAACCATAACATTTCTAACACTTTCAAAGGTTTTTGAAAAATGTTTAAATTTCTCATAAAGATGGAAATTCTCAAATTAGTCAGATGTATAAATTAACTGTTAATAAATTAGACTTTGTTGGGAAAAAAGGACTATATGGGCACCCAATGTTCCAAATCCATGTTTTTGCCATTTTCTGATGATTGAAAGTACGATAACTGTTTCTCTTTCCATTTCTATCCTTATTATTAATAAATAGGTACTTCCTACTAATAAATACATTTAATTATATTATAAGGAGGGCACCTGCAATAAATAACATTTTTAGGTAATAAAGCAATAAGCTTACTTTTAGTTAAAGGAAATGTTTTTAATAATATAAATGTCCAAAAGGCAAGAATCGAAAAATCTCTAACCAACATAACTCACTGGCTTTTTCTGGTCATAGTGTGATAAAATGTAGGCACCTACATATCTGTATTTTTTAGTGGGAGCTTTAAAAAATAAATTTGGTATTAACGTCAGACGCAAATAAATCTTTTATACTAACATGAAAATATCCCTAATACAGTAGGACAAGAAGATATGAAGTTGTAATTATCAGTATTTTTAATTAAGCAAAAAAAAAATTTAGTGATCTTTATTTTTTTTGACTTGACGTTGATTGCCCTTTCTAATCGTTTATCACATGATATCTCTTCACGGACACCCCACGGCCTAGTTTTTTTTAAAACCCCAAATTTGACCGGCCAAATTCCCCTATTGTAAACTCGTTAAATATTTTACGATAAGAATAGCCACAAGGTATAGCGCAGTTAAGGAATTTAGACATTTGTTTTAGTTTAAACAGATTTTTTTCCCCATTTAATTTTCCAAATTAGACAATTTTTTAAAAGGAAAAAAGAAAAATTGTTTTAAAAAAATTTGGTGAAAATTTAAAATTATTTTTGGTTTATCAAAAATTAAAATATAATTCTGTTAAATAAGATAATTATTTTGTTGGATTAAAAATTTTATTTGTAAATAATTTACGTAGTAAATTAGACCCTTACTTTATTTATTTTGTAAAAATATTCGTATATTTGCACTTTTTGCATAAACCACATTTAACTGAAGAATCTCATTAAACCCCAATTGGAATTTTGGAAATTTTTTATTTCCAGGTACATAGACCCTAATTAGGTTTAAAAGAAAAAGTTAGTCAAGGGTTAATTGCGGCAACATCGAACTGTATTATATGCAACATGCGCCGGGGAAAATTGGAACATTAATATTTATTACCACCATCCCGCTAGGCCCAAAACAATAATTTCCAAAATTTAACAAACGAATTAGCTATAACCAAATTTCGGAAAAACAGTTAATCAAAAGGTTTTTAAAAAGTTTTTCGTGGTTTAAAAAGTAACAAAAACCCTGCCCTAATTATTGAGTTTTGTGGCTTTTAAAATTAAAAGGCCCAAATTGTTTTAAAAAACCCTTTTGGTTTCCCAAAATTACCAGATCTCAAATTGACCCAAAAAGTGTCCAAAGTTTTTTCTTGTTTTTTTACATTTACCTTTCTTTCCCCCAAATTTTAAAATTTTTTTTTAAAAAAATAAATTATTCAATTTTTCAATTGTTTTACACCCAAAAACTGAGGGGTGGTTCTGTCTCTGATGGTTCATAAAAAAATAATGAAGTAAATTAAAAATTTTTACCTAAATATTAAAATAAAATTTTTTGCTCACATATAAGATGAAATATAAAAAATTTATTTAAAAAATAATATTTAAAAATAATTTATTCATTGGGGAAAAGTTTACTTTCCCACTCTTAGTGATTTTTTTTACGTCGAAACATGGGTTGGGGGAAAAAAATAAGGCCCCTTTATTAACCAAATTTTAACCCTTAACCCGAACTGAGGGGTTTAGTTTTCTAAAATTTTCTTCATGTTTGATTAAGCCATGGGAGAATTGCGGCCTAAACGAAAAAGTTTACTGTTCCCATTTCAGTGATTTATCACGACTGAAACATATTTGGAGAAAATCCGCTTTAATAACCCCGAACCCAACCGCAGCAGAACTAGGACTTTTAAATGATTCTAAATTATCCCTACGTGAAGTTATTAACAAATTTTAATAATTTTAATATTGCATTTATTTGGGTTGGGTTTTTTGGGTCTCTCAATGGTCGGTAACAGAAACGAAACATAATTTATTAAATTTTTTCAAAAAGAGAATTTTTAGGCAAATTTTTTAGTGTATAAAACACCGTCCCCTTTGTAAAACACTCTTTGTTGACTCATCTGTATGTTTTATAAATATTCTTTTTTCATTAATACAAACATTTTTTTTAATTATTATTACAGATTAGACTGTGTCAAATTGTTTTTTGTTTTGTTTTTAAATAAATATATTTCTTAAATTTCTTCAATATAAAAAAAATATCCGAAAAATTGTGCTCAATATTAAAAATTGACACTTAGGGGGTCCTTTTTCCAAAAAACATATTTTTTCTTATTTTAAAATAATTTTTTGTTTTTTTTGGGTTTTGTCATATAAAAAATTTTTCTAAAATCATAAAACTCCATGTTTTCCTAAACTGAATAAAAAAAAAATTTTTCATATCACAGAAATTTTTAATGATGGAAAGGGAATAATTTTCTTTTCAACAAGGGTTTTAATTTTTATTGTATTTTATTTTAACTTTTTAAATACAAAGTATAACTGTTTACATACCAAACATAATTAAACCTCATCAAAGCAGTGTTTTATTGTCGAAATAAAATAAAATAAAAATTTAATCTTTGTTGAAATGTAAATTATTCCCATTACTCCATCATTAAAAATTTCTATTAAATTTAGAAAAAATAGTTTATTTTAAAAATAATAAAAAAAATTCCATGTATTTTAAATGGAAAAGGAGACCTTCCTATGCGCCAGCTCAATTTTTGAGATATTGAGCTCAATTTTTGGAAGATTTTGTATTTTATTTTAAAGAAACTTTAGAGATACATTTAATAATAAAAAAACAAAAAATGACACAGTCTATTATAGATAGATCAGTAAAAAACTGGCCTTTAATAATAACGGTCTTTTTAAGCTACATTTAGGTAAATTGTTGTTCTACAACTCCCCATTTTTATCATTTTAAATTATATTTAATCGAAAAACGAAAATTATGTATTTTGACTGGAGGAATCCTGCTTTCGTTCTCCGCTTTAATTGCCGTTGTTCAAATGTCATTGAAATTTTTTTCTTATCCAATATAAGATATTTTGGGATTTTTGTTGTTAAAATTGGTTAAATAAAATAAATTTTCTACGCAGACGAAATTTTTACATTTAAACAAATTTTCTTTATTTTTTTTGCATTACCAATAAATTTTTTCTACTAATTATAATAAAGTTTTTTTTTCTCTCAGTGGAAAAAAATTTTTCAAGTTTTATTTGACTTACGGTTGCACAAAGGTAATCAAGGTTTAATGTTAACAGACATGTCAGTATTATTCATTGGTTTTAATAAATTAAATCGACTTCTTAAACATTCAAAGTACTAATCATGTTTGCAACCGGGTATTAACCGAATTAAAATAAATTAAATTTTAACGTATTCTTATTTTGCTGGAGATATGAAAATTTTTTATTTCTTTATGTGCGTTAAGAAAAAAAATACAACTAAATTTTCAGTAACAAAATCTAGATATCTATAACTGTTATTTTAGAGATTAAATCCGTAAATTGGAGATTATAGAAACGTGTTAAATTTGATTGTTATACGACAACATCAAACATTATAATACGCAATATGTTCGAACAATGGCACATTAATATCTGCTTCTTGTTGCATATAATTTACGTTGATTATAGTAAATTTGCTTGAGATATGCAAAGAAAAACGTTTAGTGGCAATTAGCTATACACTTCTGTCATATTAAGAAGATAATAAATGTTTAACAGTTAAAGTTTTGTTTAAAAAAATTAATAACTTAACTAATTGTGTGGCATTCGCTAACAATGGAACAAAGCATTTGAATGCGACTCTCCCAGAAATATTTAAAACGTTTTAAAAAGAATAAAAAGGATTTTGTTCATTATTTTTTCAATATGGAGGAAAGTGGAGTCTGTCACCATGATCCTGAATTAAAACAAGGAGTTAACGATGCGAACCAAGAAAGTCTGCTTCAAAGAGAGTTAGGGTCCAGCAATCTGCTAAAGAGGTTTAAGCATTAGTTTTTTGTGATGCAAAAGGAATTTTGTTAGTCAATTACCTTCAAACTGGTAAGATAGTAATCTCAGATTATCGTGGTAACCTTTGGGACCCACTGGATGTAAACCTCGTAAGAAAAGAACTCGTGTAGATACGAACCAAGTAATTATTCATCAAGATAACGCAACCTCACACATCTCAAAAAACCATTGCAAAAATCAGTGAATGAAATTACGAATTGTTATGACATCTAGAGGATCACTGATGGGAGTGTATTGAAGTTAAGGAAGATCATAAATAATATTATTACTACTTTTAAACATTAATTGTTTTAGTAACATTATTATAGCAAAAAAAAACAATACATTTTTAACTTAGGTATTACTAGTAATAATATTATTAAATATGAATTTCGTTGCACTTTGCAAATTTATAGTTGAGGCAATTTGATGTTTTAAGGAGATCGGTTCAGTGAGGTTGATAGCTGGTGTCAATTAGCTGGATAAAGTTGTTTTACTTGTTGATGCTGTAGATTATTTTAGTAGGTTTGAATCATCCAAGTAACTTTATGCGACAGAAGTTGACTTCCAGCCTCCAAATCGTTTTATTATAGTTATCCCTTTGCCTGAATCTGCTTCAAACATTGCTGATAAATGTCTAAAACTGTGACCTGTATAACTTTCTGAATTCGGTAGGTGCAAGTAGATAGCGATTTCCGACGGCCTTTTTCCAAATGTCTTAACTCCTACATACTGAAAGAAATATTTTCAGTGAATTTGGAGACTCCCATCGAAAAGATTTGTGTAATTTGACATTAAAAACATCAAAGACTTGGGAACTTCACTAATTGTGCATATACCAGACACAAAAACTAATGTGCAAAGAACCTTTGTAATTGGTGGTACCTTGTATATGAACTATTATAAAAAGTACTATAGCCCTTTGTTCAGTGAATATTAATCATTCGAAAGTTTTGTTAAGATGCTTTCAGAATAAATGTGCCATAACTACAGTTGAATTAACACATTTGGTAAAATGCTTGCCCAAATGGCTAAATAACCAAATTTGCCTGATACCCATCTAGACACGGTGGATGGAAGTCTAGTACAGTAGCAGAGGGTTATATAGTAGGCTTCCTACAAGAAAAAAAATATTGCTGTTAAAATTTTGTCCAAAAATTTGGTGGATGACATTGCTCCCTGTCTGGGTACATATCCTACCAAGTAAATTGTGTAATACCAACCAATAAGATTGTCCATGGATGTTATTCTAACTGTATTTTCAGTATTTGTTAAACCATAAAACCGTCTTTTATATTAAAGGACAAAAATAATAATTTTGTTTAAGTATAAAAAAATTTATACTTACAATATTTTTTATTTGGTCTCCAAGTATAATGTAAATAATACATGCAAATCAAAAACCACTCCCATTTATTAAAACTCTATTATCCACCGTACATAAAAAAAACACTTTACTCGAATGTACCAAATTAGATTACAAATGTTCCCCTAGAGCGGCATTTTAACAACCGAAATTGAAACGGAGACCCAAACTGGAGGATCCTGAAGTCAAAATGAATAAAAATTTGTTTCGGTTGAGCTTAATTGAGAATGACAAAAACCTGGGGACAGGGAATGAAAATTTACCCAAATATTTAAATGTGGCATAAAATTTAACATACAAAACAACATCATATAATAATATTTTAATATAAATTTATATTAAAATACATTTTTTTAATATCTGTTATCTAGCTACATATTTGTGACTGACTTTTGATTTGTAAAATTTTGTATTTTAAATATATTTTTGATGTTTTTTATGCCATCTGGCTAATGGTCTGAAAGTTTCTCCTATAGAAAATTTATTACACATATCACAAGGGATCCTTTAAATAAAATTCATTATATGTTCAATGGTGTTTTATGTTTTAAGAATAGTACCAATGTTTATTATATTTTATTTAATAAACCAGAAATATATGACTAAATAAATATTTAATAAACCTATTTTAATTTTATCTTAAATTTGGAATTAATTTTTTTTCTGTGTTTATATTTTGTAAAAATCAAATTATTTTAATTTTATTAAATAGACTTGTTACAGTTCTTTTGTTAACCATTATAGAGTGATTTAAGTTAAAATGTAAGTATCTATTTGTATGGGTAGGTTTTCCATAAATTTTAAGTTTAAGACGATTTATATATTTTTTAAATAAGAGTCTCAAGAAAAGAAGGTTATAAGTTTGTTTCTCTTCCTAAAGTGAAATGAATAGTAGTTTCTTGTGTATTAACGTATGTTAGAAAATTATTTAACAAATGTTTGCCACGATAAATAGAATAAAAAAACATGTGTATATATCTAAAAACTTAAGATTTATAATAAAAATTTTATACAAAATAAAATTTAAATTTTTCATAAATATATTACAAGGAAATGTAAAAGCTTGTTTATAAAAATCAGGGTTATATTGGGAGTGTGTTGTTTTACATGAGAAGTTGGCAACTCAAGAATTAAGTTTATGTTTAGTTTAATTCTATACCATTATTTTGTAATTTATTCCCAACAATATTAAGTGCTTTATGGACAGCAAAATTTGAAAATAAACTAATAACATCAAAACATATCAGGGTGATATTGAAATCCATGTCAGTGTGTATTAGTTTTTCTAAATTAAGAGCTTTTATTGTACGAGTTAGTCTAGCCCCAAAACCGCTGTGTTTACACGTCGTTGTCGTGGTTGGGCCCAGTAGGATCTTTTGGAACATACGCTAAAGTTGCTGGTTATCGGCAACTCTTTTGGCTAGCGTTTGGAACGGAATCCGAAGCTAAGATGAACACAAGGCTTTAACTCAAGGTGTTAGCATACCGTGCTGATGAGTGAATGACATCCTGTGCCTTAAACAGGTGTCTCCAACGGTGCCTCTGAGATACAGGGCGACCTCTTAGAGTATCTAGCCTTACTGCGGTAATGCGGGGCTCTGCCGTGGTGGACTATTACTTCCCTAGCTCCAAACAGTAAGCGGACAGAACCGCTTTCATAGGAAAAAAGTGACAAAGGTGCGCTGACCGAAACGGATAAATCCGTTTCGAGAGGTGCCACTCAAGGTCACAAACAGATAAAGGTGCGCCAACCGAAACGGGTGAATCCGTTTCGAAAGGTACCCATGAAGTCACCGGTGCCTGTTTCATGGGGAAGGACTAATCCATCCCAAACAAACAGGTGCTAAGGAAGGGATCCCTGAATCCAAACAGAAGGCGGACAGAACCGCCTTTATAGGAAAAAGGGTTCCCTGGCTTTAAACAAAAGCGGATAGGACTGTTTTTATAGGGTAAGGCCGGAGATGCGGCCTCAGAAAGAACATCTCGTTCCTGTAAAAAGGACCTGATATCTACCCACGCTGCTGCTCGTCATACTCTCCAGAAGACAGGGACACCAGAACACATCAGAACACATTGTGCTCGTGTCCGGTAGCGACACGAGTAAGAGGAGATGTAAGAACTCTCTCCCAATCTAGTATCGAATTCATTAGAAGTCAGAGCTGGGATTCTGTAAAAATATACGGAAAGAGAATGTCAAAATAGGGATCACATGTCCCTGTTGCCCTTAAAGGTAACTTATAAGTTTGTCACTGTTTCGAAAGAGATAGGGAAAAGGAATGTCAAAAAATTTGCTTACAGAATTAGGCTCCTGATCCTATTGGGAGAAATATAAAAAGGTGTGAGCCACAATAGACCGAGCGGTCGCAGTGGTGGGCATAAAAAGTCCACTCACTTTAAACCTATCTACCTAGTCTTGTTTACTAAAAGATCTGAAATAGTAAGTAGATATATTCTTAATGTAGGTGAGTTTAGACAACTAATTAATAGTACATAATGGTATATCAGGTTTATGAATTTTTGATACTACATTAAAGTGTGGCATTTTACTAGTATGAATGGTAAGGTTAAATTTTTCTGTATTTTTTTAAATACTTTGAATATTTTAAGCTTTTCATAGTGGCGTGTACCCAACGAACATATTTTATTACATAAAGCCACAACAATGACATATAAAACATCTAAATTTATTTTTATTCTATATCTGTGTAGAAAACAAGGATGGGATGAAAAGTTTCCGGCCTCATAGAGGGCTTTGCTTATATCTTATAGTTGTTTAAAGTTATAAAGTTTTACATGTTGTCAAGCATGGCAAAAAATTGAGATACGTGCAGTTATAAAATATTTTCATATTATAGGTTAACCTCACACAGAAATTAAGGCAGAGTTAGATGCTACTTTAGGTGAGTCAGCTCCTTTATTTAAATTTGATCGCACGAGTACTGCGTTCCGGCAGGCAAAAAACTGCAACTTCTAAAGAAATTGTGCAGAAAGTTTATAAAATCGTTTTGAATGATCGCCGGCTGAAGTTGGATGAGATTGCAAAGGCTGTGGGCATATCGAAAGTGCGAATTCACCACATTTTAACTTTTTAGAGATGAGAAAACTATCCGTTCAATGGGTGCCGCGATTGCTTGCTCCAGAGCAAAAACTGATTCACATGATTATTTCAGAACACTGTTTAAGCGTTCCCCAACTGATTTTTTTGCTGATTTGTTATTGTCGATGAAACTTGAATCCACCGCTATACGCCGGAGATCAAACAACGATCAAAACAGTGGACAGCGAAAGGCGAACCGATTCCGAAAAAGGCAAAAGTAATTTCATCGACAGGAAAGGTTATGAAAACAATTTCTTGGGATGCCAAATGCATTATTTTTAAACTGCCTTAATAAAAAAAATATAAATTCTGCGCCAACTTACTTAACGCTTAACCAAAATATTTACGGGAAACGTCCCGGTTTACCAAATAGAAAATTTTGTTCCACAAGGACAATGCACCTAGCCGCAAATTGCTATTTGTCATGGCAAAACTTTATTAGTTCGGCTTTGAGCTAGTTTCTGATGCAGTTTATTTTCCAGATTTGGGTCCATCGGATTTTAATTTTTTCCAAATTAAAAAAAAAAAATTCTTACTGGTAAAAAAATTGCCTCGAATTAAGAAGTGATTGCTGGCACAAACGCCTATTTTAAAGAACTGAACAAATTAGCCACAGCAATGGCATATAAGGGCTCTTAAGCACCGATGGAATAAATGTATTGAGCTACACAGACTATGTAGAAGAAAAAAATAGTTTTTAACCCATATTTTGCTTTTTTCCTTTTTAAGCTAAAAACTTTTCATCCCATCCTCGTATTACTACTTGACCCCAAAAGTCACGATTTCACAATTCAAATACAACATGTTAATAGAGAATTTAAAAACCTAATTACTAATCAAAACTCAAACAAGCGCTCTTTCTTTATTAATCATTTTCCGGCGCAATGACTTTATCTGTTCTGACAATTGTGGAGTCGAGTAAGAAATGGTTTTCCACCCTCAGCCGTCGAGGGGATGAAAATATATTAAGGGGTGCATCAGTACGGATACGTGCCTGAACTGAACGGGACCGGAGTCCGTGTCCTCCGTGCAATAAGTTCGGGAAGGTGAATGAAGGAAGTTATGCTTCTTGAATTGCGATGATGCACAAATAGGGGCTGTCGAGTCAGACAAGGGCAAATATGGACATGAGATTTATTAGCTGAAATGCGTTATCTAGAAGACTAGTAATTGTATTTTGCATATCTGTCTTAATTAGGGATAAGAATTTAGAAAATATACAGTTATTTAATTGTATCTAATTTTCTTTTAGTTCGTAACAATAAATATTAGAAAATTAATCATTGCTTTACGACCTTTGTCCATCCTTTTTTATGACATTTTGTGGTTTTCATAATTTACGTTAAAAGCCTATATTTAACGATTAAAATTTAGACAAGTAATTTCAGGTGTTTAACTTGCATTACCGGTAATGTGCATTGTTAGTTACGTACAGTTGTATAATCTTCTTTTTCTTCTTCTTCTTCTCTGGAGGCCGTCTTGATTTTCTACCCGAGGCAGCTCTTGGACTTTTTGTGCCTAACCTTCCATTGTCTTTTATACCAATCCTCCCATTAGTCTATTTCTTTGTACAAGTCTGTATAACCCCAAGACTGGTTGGTTTATATATCCTGTGGGCTCATTTTTAGTTGCCCAAATAATTCCTGTCTTTTGTGAGTCAACGCTTCACATTCGCACAGAATATGGTAGGCTGTCTCTTCCCCTCGTCGCCCATTCTGAAACTTTGGTCCCCATTGTATGAGCCTATCTTGTGTAGGTGTACTCTTAGGTTATCGTACCCTGTTACCAGCCCTACTGTTATGCACAGTGCCGTAAAGCATATATTTCCGTTTGAAATACAGAACTGTGTGTTCCTAGTGAAATGAAGAATTGTGACTTCCTCATTTCACTGTACACGCTCGCTCCAGTTCTCTGGCGCCAGTGTACTGGCGCCGTTTAACTTCATATAATCATTATCATCATCATCATCATCATCTCATCATCATCATCATCATCATCATTCAGATCTCTGTGTCCATTGTTGAACATAGTCCTTCCCAATCATTTTCCATTCCAATCGATTTTGTGCTGTTTGTATCCAGTTGCTGCAGATCCTCTTAATATCGTCCGACCAACGCGTAGGCAGTCTTTCTCTACTTCGCTTGTTCGTTCTAGGTCACTATGCAAGAATCCTCTTTTCCCATCGATCATCCCACATCCTTGCAACGTGGCCAGCCCATTTAAGCTTTGCAATAGCTTCAACGACATTACTGACACCGGTTCTTCTGCGCAAATCCTCGTTTCTTATGTGGTCCCTCAAGGTTACACCAAGCATGGATCTCTCCTTCTTCCTCTGTGTAACTCTAAGTTTTTAGCTATTGCTGTTGTTAGTGCTAGGGTTTCTAAGCCGTATGTCACTACTAACTGGCAGCACGCACTGATCAAAAACCCTTCTTTTTAGATTGACGGGAATGTCGCTCTTGAAAACGTCTTTAAGCCTTCCAAAGGCTGTCCTTGAGAGAGTGAGACTTTTTTTTAGTTCGCAAGTCTGGTTATCCCTTGAGATGCTAACCTCAAGGCCAAGGTACACATATCTATCTACCATTTGAATTTCAGTTCAGCCAATCTTAAAGCCACAGCTGGGAACAAGGTTTGTCATGAATTTTGTTTTTAACATATTGATATTAAGACCGAATTTTCCACACACCTCCTGCAGGTCCTGCAACATCAGTCGCATTTCTTCTGGATTGTCGAAGAACAGCACTATATCATCTGCAAAACGTAAGTTGTTTAGGTTCTTGCCATCTATATTTATATCTCTCTGACTCCAGTACAATTGTTTAAATGCACTCTCCATGACTGTAATAAACAGCTTTATATAATAATGGATTATAAATTATATTTCTTTACAAAAAAGATTTTCGTATCTTAATGTTCACAGAAGACCGTAACACTGCTTTTATAAATAACCCATACCTCGGTTTGAGTTAGTCCTGGCATAAATTAAGTTTATACTTCTTTTGGCTTTTAAAGGTTACACTTTACTTGGTCTACTTACTAGCGAATATTGCAGCGAAAATATTTCGAAACATAAAACAACTACCAAATTAGCTTTGCACCAGTTTTTCTGAGTTATAATACAATTTATACCAAAAAAGCCAAATTAAACCGCTTAAATATTTTTCATGTAAATTTAAATTTATTCATTTTAAGCCTTTAATAAAAAGAAAATAACTCTCGCAAAATAAAACTACAACAAAATTAAAATCCTCCAAATTGAAAATTCAACCCAGAAATGACTAAATGAATCAATAAAATGCTGATGAACTATTACCGAATTTCTTATCGCTTATTGAGGTATGAAAGAGAATAAAAATAAAACCTAAAATGGTTTTCGAAATTATGCCATTTCGTTGCTTCGTTCGTTATTAAAAGTAGTGTTAAATAGAGTGATGCTACTAGCCATCACTTTTTGTGTTTTTATTTTTTCTTCTTTTTCCTTTCATTTAGTTTCCATATTTTAGGTCAAGCATCTCTTCTATTTATTATTATTTTAAAAACGAGATTTAAATGCAAATGTTGTAAATTTAACAAGCAAAAATTTTAATCTTGAAAGGAACTTTTGTCATTTTTGACATAAAAAAAGAAGATTGGTTGACATGGGCGTAGCGAGGTACGGGCAGGGAGGGGCAGCTGCCCCTCCCTAGAAGAGCGGTCGTTCGCTGGTAAACTGTAATTCTGAAGAGCTTCATAATTTGCGACGCTTCTTATATGACCTAAGAAACTAACAGGCTTAAAGGCTGGCTTGTGAAATCCAACTATACGTGATGTGATCTCTAATATAATTTTTCTTTACATCATTATTTACTCTAAAAATGTAACTTATAACGACAAGGGTAGCGTCGTTTTTTTTTGTTATAAAAAAATAAATCATAAAACGTTTTGTAAAAACCAAAACAACTTTAAAAAATTTAGTAAAAACCCTAACAATAAGTAAAATAGATATAGGAGCGGAGCGTGTGGGGTGAATGCGGGGTGAGAGGGGAGGCAACTGATCAGCCAATGTTGTGCGCCTTCATCGGTCGCCACTCGCATTGATTTAAGCTATTTCTGATAATTATATATTTTTCTAATTATAATTATAATTAGGATTTTCTTTGTCTGCCCCCCCCCTAGTGATGAGCGAGACCGGTCTTGGTCTTGGTCTTGGTCTTGCAGCAAGACCAAGACCAAGACTCGCTTTTCGCTTAAGACCAAGACCAAGACCGGGGTATGCAAGACCAAGACCAAGACCAAGACCGAGGGGGCAAGACTACGCAAGACCAAGACCGACCTGCAAGACTCTTGCACTTTTGCCACTTTTTTTTTAACTTTAATATTCAGTTTTTATATTCAATATACAGAGGTACTTCATACAGACATGACAAAAAAATGTGTCGAGAACTGCCTAAAAAGGCGATTATTTTATGAGTAACATAATAATTAAATCGATTACTTCGTTTTTTAATAAAATTATCTAAAAACGATAACTAGTAGATTCAGTAACATGTTTCAAAAATAATAAGATTGTGACTCAATGGTCCGACAAAGCTCGATATCTCCAAAACCGTTTACGACAGAGAAAAACTAAGAGTACAAAAGTTATAGAAGCTGAAAATTACTTACCTATTCCTAATTTTTTTTTTTTAATTAGGTATCTAGGGATGCCATTTACTGGATCAAAAATTTCCAAAATCCAGGAAAACATTATTTTTGTGCCACACTGTAAGAAGTGGCATCTTAGATTGCTCCTTTAAACTAAGATATAAATTAAAAGTGATGGTTTAATAAAAAATATATTTGTCATTTTTATGTAGGAATACTTTTTTAATTTTTTACAATTTTAAATTTCACTTCCGGTTTAGACGGAAAAGTCAAAAAAATCCAAAAGTATAATGATGACTGTCATTTTGTCAAAACCGAAAATGATATATAAAAAACCGCCCTACGTCGACATTGTACCTATATGACAGTTCAAGAATTTCCAGCGAACGATTTTTTTATGAATTATTTTATAATTTTTCTACTTTAGGTTAAAAGCTAAAAATAAGGAAGTTTTCTTGAGTGGTAGTGGATTTTTGAAAATTCTGAAATAGAAAATAATTTTACAATTTACGCCCTTTTTCTATAATTTTTGTATATTCAGTTACCATTATGAACGGTTTCGGATATATCGATCTTTGTTACTATCGAGCCACCTTGTATATGAAATATTTAAAGTATTTGTACAAACTTTGTACGGCAAATGTTTGACTAATTGGAACATAAAAGTTTATTTGAACTGAAAAGCTTCCTAAATACCTTTTTTTTTAATTAGAAACCAATGTTTACATATCAGAATAATTTTCATGGAAATTTCACATCTGGTTGAAATTAAAAGTTTTTTTCTCCCCCAGAGTACTCAGTATTGTAATTTTATATGCTTCTTAAAGAAAATTTAAATATTTCCTATCACTAAAATGAAGCGCTATAAATAAATAAAGCCCACATTTAAAATATCCTTTAATCAAATAATTTAAATGTACATGTAAGGTTAAAATTGGTATATTTTAAAATTTTAAACCAAAAATATAGTCTCTATCTTTATTTATATGTAAGTATTAAAAAAATATATATCTTATTTAAGATTGCTTAGTTTAAATTATTACTACCAAAAAAAAGCAAGACCAGCAAGACTCTTGCAGCAAGACCAAGACCAAGACCAAGACTGGGTGGTGCAAGACCAAGACCTTCTTTGGGCTTGCAAGACCAAGACCAAGACCAGGCTTGCAAGACCAAGACCAAGACTAGCTCGGTCTTGGTCTTGGTCTTGCTTTGCTCATCACTACCCCCCCCCTATATACAATCCTGGCTACGCCCTTGCTGGTTGATAACACTGATGAACATGTGATCTACGCGGGAACGCCGAAAGCGGTTAGGTGCTACTAGGGTTTTTGGGGTCACTGATATGGATAAGAGGGTCGGTTAACCTTCATTACGTCAGATTTGGGGTCATTTAAAGGTCAAGTAAAAAAAGCATTGGAAAAATCTGGAAAAATTCATGCATATGTTTTTAGGTAGCTGAATTCGAATCTGGCGTTTATTTAAACTTTAGATCTATCTATATTTATAAATTTTTTAAGATTTTTTTACGCTTTTTTCTTCACTTGACCTTCAAATGATCCTAAACCCGACCTTATGAAGCTAAACTTACTTTAAAATCCGATTCGCCGACATCAAAAACATACTTAGGATTTTTTTTGATTTTTCGATGACCTTAAACCTGTCGTGATGGAGGTTAATCGAGCCTCCCATCGGGACCTGTGTAATAATTACACCCCAATTCCCATTAGTATGTAATTTATCATTATTTATATTTATTTAACATTATTATATTATTATCATCTATGTAATTTTTAGTAGTTAAATTATTAATTAGCCTAATTACTAATTACTAAATTACTAATTATTAATTAGCCGAAGAGAGCTAGTTCTTCACCCATCTGTTAACCGGATGTTAATGTTACACATAAACAAATGCATTTTGACTATATTGTCTATCAAAGTGTGGTCAAGACTATTTTTAATTAAATTAACTTTATTCAACTTTTTTTTTAACTTTGACTACGTGATAACCAAATAAATTTTGAATAGATCGAATTTTTGAACCGTACAAAACCTACCTAGCTGGTTTTCCATTTTTTAAGCTAGGTAGGTAGATTTAAAAAGGGGTATAACACCCTTCCACCCGACCATATCAAACTATCTGGCAAGAGGCAAACAGGTAAGTTTTTTTTGTGACTTATAATTTGGAAAAAGATAATTAAATATAAAACGCCTTGATATTTTTCCAGGCCCCAAAAGTTCAAGTGACCTCTTGTCAATCTTTGAAGTTTTTTAACACAAAATTAAATTTAAAAAAGGATAAAAAGGTTTTTTTTACAAACAAAATCTGTTATTGATTTTTAATGATGAGATATTTAAAAACTGCTCATTAACAAACAGCGAATAATTTAGTACGTCAATATTAAATATTTAGTTATTAATAAAATAATTTTAATGCGTTTACGTAAATATATCAAATTTTAAATTAAAAAAAAAGTTTTTGTTTCACTTTTAAATG
>JAHBCN010012545.1:0-26447 GCA_019359885.1 Listronotus oregonensis
ATTCATTAAAATAGTCAAATTGCTTAAATTTATCTATTCATCAAGTTAAAATTACTTTAAAATAGGTATAATTTAATTTTTCTGTATTGTTTTTGCGGTACCCTGTATATTCTGCGGTTAAAAGATTTGTTTAAACCCCTACATGTGTGTGTACAGTTATTTTGGATAAATTTGTTATTTCCTAACAGTAATATTACAGATTACTTATTTAGGATACCTATTAATATTTTTCATATGGCGTTAAACATTTGGTTTTCTAATTTACCTTGTATTTTTATTTTACCCAAGAGCACTAAAGAAGTAAAATAAATTCATATACACTGTAAATATAAAAAGTTTAAGTATTATTTACTATTTAAATACAGTTAATACTTAGCAAAACATTATTTTTTAAATAAGCAAGACACAAATTATACCCAACTTTAGCAGTTTAGAGTTTTGGTGCAATGATAAAGATTGTTTCTTTTAAGGTCCCTAATAACATATTAAAATTTGGTTTAACTTCACCTGTCGCCAAAAACCCATTTTAAGTGTGCTTGATCCTTTGGTAACATATAAGTAAATTTTGGAATTTTATATAATATTACGATAATTCTTTTGGGGACAAAAATTGTTTATGGTGATTATGTTTTACAGGGCATATTTGAGATTTAAAAATCTGGAGGAGAAGCGAAAACCTCTGCGGGCAGTAAGATCAATAGTTTGCATACTTCAGGGATAAAGAAATAAATTCATTGGATAATTCGAAACCTCTCAAGTTGGACTGTAAAAGGATACCTAAGAGTGGTACTACGTGTTGTTCTGTCGGAAGCTGCCAAATAAGGTATTATACTGACTAATTTCTTGAAACAGAAACCGTAAAATTACCTATTAAAAAGCCATAAATTTCCTACAGCTCGTCAGTGGGCACAAGGAGAAAGGTTTCCTGTAAGCGTGGGGTCATAAGCACGATCACATTTTCTTTAGATAGAATTAAAAATGCTAAGAGTTGTGGGAGACGCAATTTTCTATACATAAGAACAATATTCTTAGGAATTTCTGATCTGGGATTTATTCAGAGTATACAGATAAGAACGGGAGAAATACTGTCTGGCACGAAAGAGAAATGAAAGCTTTTTTAAAGGTCCTGAGGCTACGGATTTAATGTGCTTATGCCAGTAAACGATATTCTCAAAAGTAAGCCCAAAAAGGTTTAATAATTCCTTGTTCTGCAGAAGTTGGCCGCTTCTAAGTATAGGATGACTATCGACAGACTTCAATCTAATATTAATTTAAGGTCAGGTAAAAGAGATATCTGCATAACTAATAGGTGTCTTTTTAAAAATTACTTAACGATACAAATTATTTGATAAATTAAAATTATGCTTTAGAGGCTAAAGCTTTTTACCTCTTTGTACGACTTAAAAATTAAATTTACATTTCCAACCTTAAGAAAAAGTGTAATTATTTCCTTAAAAGAAACTGAAGGCTTTAAGATATAAAAATCCAAAATATTCAGAAATTTAGGTAGAATCAAAAATGCACACCGACTCTTTGGCTTCCCCTGTATGCTACAAAATATTTTTAAATTGTGCACAGTTGCTCAGGAATTGGCTGTGTGCTGCTGTTAGGTGGGAAAGCGGTGAACGATTGTGCACGCCAAGTGGCCAATACTTGGATTGTTATAAGCACTTTGATATAGTGATAGTAATATCATTATCAAAATATGGGATTTTGCAAATGTTTTCTAGTTAGCTGTAAAAAAACAACAAAAGTTGTTAGTGTCACTTTTTTTATTTCCCAAAGTCAGCAGAAGTTTATTCAAAGATGAAAATAGATTTCCTTCGTGAGAGATGTTAAAAAACATTTTTTTCTACGACTGTTTAATAATATGCCTATTATTAAAAATTTTGAATAGATAATAACACTTATTACCTACCAGTGAATAATGATCCATTACTCACGGGTTATTACTCACGGGTTCGATGACCTCTACATAGTAGCATCAAACGCACGTATACACGTCTTTAAGAGTCAATAAGCACTGTCTAACATATCTAAGTTCCAAAAAAGTCGACCTTTAATAATTGTCAATATCGAAAAAATAAGAATTATTAACAAATTTCATTTATCTGAAGAAAAAAAGTTAATCTTTCACAATCCTGTGACCTTATAAGATAGTGTATAAAAATAATAGTGTGCTTTGCCTGACAGCAAAATTGCTGGTTGACATCTGTTTTTATGGTACTATGACAACCAATGTTTTTCACAACTGACGCCATATTTTGATTTATAGAATATATTAAAAGTTTTCGTTCGTTCAATAAATACTAGAAATTTCCTGTAAGAATAATGGCTAAAATTAGTGACGATAAAATGGAAACTGGCACTCCACCCGAAATTACAGAAGAAGCGAAAACGACGTGCTTCAATTTATTACCAGAAAAATCAACAAGCAAATACGAAGCCGTTTATAATTTGTTTATGGACTGGAAAAAAAAAACAAAACGCAAATTCATTTTCCGAAAACGTCGTCTTGGTTTATTTTGAAGTACTTTCCCATAAATATAATTCTTTTTTCTTATGGGCACACTATTCTATGTCGAGAAGCACCCTAGGATTAAAACATGATGTTCAAATAGAAAAGTATTCGAAACTTAGAGCTTTTTTGAAAAAAATTTGGATGGATACCATGCAAAAAAGCAAAAATATTTACCTCTGAGAAAATCCATAAATTCATCGATGAGGTACCAGATAAAGTTATCTCGTAACTAAGGTAAAAATTTAAAAATATAACGCATCTACCTTTCTTTTAATTATTTTTTTCTCTGAAATTTAAGGTTGCATTAATTATGGGGATTGGCGGCGCTTGCCGCAGTACTGAGTTGCGTCAAATGAACATCACCGACATAAAGGATCTAGGAGCAGCGTTTTTAGTGAACATATCAAACACAAAAACTAAAATATCCAGAAAATTTACTGTCACTGATAAATACTACGAGGTATGCAAAAATCTTTTCTGTCCAACTTTTTTTTCTAAATTATAAACAAGGTAAATAAATGTACGATCCAACCTATTGGAATTAACAAATTTGGATCGATAGGAAAAAAAGTTACTATTTTTTAAAATCTACCAAATCTAAAAGTTTATACCGGCCATACGTTAAAAAGGTCTTCCGCCACTCTTCTGGTAGACGGTGGTGGCGATATCACAGCTTTAAAAAGACATGGTGGGTGAAAATCCACCTCAGTAGCAGAGAACTACCTAAACCAATCGCTACGAAATAAAATAAACACTGAAATAAATTTTTTAAAACAGTTAACGTAAATGCGAGTACGTCATCGACTGTGAATATGCATAAAAATACAAATAACGAAAAAGTTAATTTAGACATTAATACCGCAACCTCTTTAAATTTCACAAATTGTTCCAATATCACCATAAATATTTTTAAAGAAAACGTTAGTAATTAATAATTTTGTGTAATTTACCATACTGTGTTTTAATAAATAAGTTTGAATAAAATATAATTTTATTATGCAAAGTTTGGCGGGTAAATAAAAATCACCGATAAAGAAAATTTTGAAAATATTCATATCTTAGAATCCCTATCACGAGGTTGGTAATTAAGATAAAATTGTAAAACAAATTAAAAAGTACTTGGGCAGGTAGATTTCTTCCTTTCTCTCATGTACTTTTAATAGGAAGTTCCGAAAAATTTAATTAAAATGCAGGTATAATAAATCATTGAAAAAGTGATTTAGACAGCTATGTAACTCACTGTATAAAAGATAAGTCGTAGAAAAAGTATAGTATTCTACTCGCATGTTATAGCTATTACTCACGATGATGAAGTTTGCGTCACGAGCCGAAGGCGAGTGACGTAATTCATCAGAGTTACATGCTCATTGAATAATATACTATTTTATTTATAATCATACTACCATACGGCATTGTTACAAATACCACAGAAACTGTCAATGATGTTAATTTACTGTTTACTACTGTAATTAAAGTTGTTTAAGAAGGAAGTTTTAATGCCTACTTGTGCTTGTATGCTAAATGCTGAACAAAATTAGCGGTAGTTGTTTATACAACGACATCCTAAATAAAAAAATCGTAAATAATTTCATGAATAAAAAAAATTGGGCATATTAAGATTCTATCCCGGGTTGCCGAATTGGATGTACGCTTTTTAACCATTTTAAAATATTAGTAGCAGTATTAATATTTATAACCTCTAATTCTAATATTCAAACGATGAATAATTGTTTTAGTTTTATGTAAATAAAACCCTTCACTCAGGTAATAAGTAAGTTTAATATACTAATGGTAGTAGCTCATGTTTTTGCGGATAAATGACACTAGATGTCACTTTTTGAGTTTGGCATATAGTCAATAGGAAGAGTTTATTGACAAATTTTTAATAAACTAATTTTAAGAAATTTATAATTCTAGTAATACTTAGCTCGGTTAGTATATAAATGACATTGTGTATGGTTTGGATTCGGTGTTGATAATATGATGCGGACGTTAATAGGATCAGAAAAAGCAGTTTTAAAGGTCAATGTAACTTGGAAAATTCCCATTTCCACTGCGTTAAATGTAACGATTTACAGACGACATTGCCGCTACAGCATACAGTTCAGTTAACGTTACTATTGTCGTTTTACTTGGCAAGGTTAAACTTTTGAAATTGGTCGTTTGTTAACGTTCGTTACCAATAGAAATGCTTTTTTAAGGAACGTCATGGTCATGCGCTGTTACCTTCTGTAAATGTTTCTTTATTCTAGGCTTTATTTTTTTTAATTTTAAATAACTTTTAGTAACCACCAACAATACATAACTTTTGGTGGCATGGTGTTTCAATATGCCAACGGCCTTTGACGCATCGAAACACCACTTTCCGTGAGATCAGCGGAATTAGGCGTCTCCCGGCAGGGTTAGTAATTGAACGGGTGACCACCAGTGAACACTATGTCTATAGGGTGTGGTCCGGAACCTACAGTAAACTGTAGATCTCGTCTTAATGACATTACCCAAACCTTGATAGACTCAGAGGTAGTAGTTATTTCTATAACGTCCTTGGTGGCACTATCGCAAGGTTTAAAAGGTGCCTGTGAAATAAAACACCTGCAGATTTCGGTGCTTGGAGAAAAAATTGGATAAACAAAACATCTAGAAATCCGGTACCCACTGTATCTAGTACTAAGGCTTCATATAAGCCTTCCTCGGCATTATTGGACATCAACAATATAATATGGGTTCAGTGAAAAGTTTCAGTGTTGACTTTGGCAGTCAAACCCTAAATTGAACATTAAGAATGTCAACATTAACTTCAATAATTTAAATATTTATAATATATAAATTAAACCATTTAGCAGAGACAACAGCACCATCTACAGCACTGTAACTGCAACAGCAATAAAACGTTAAGTTTTTAAATCGCCTTTTAAATACCGCTGAGGATTACTCTACTGTCTGCTCTAAATAGTCCAGTAAATGAAGTTGTGGACCTGAAGATCAGCTTGAGCCGTCACAATTTTTTTTTTAAATTTGCAGGTATTAATGTGTACATTGACTCCTAAAATTATCATAGATGAAAAATGTCCGCAAGGGCCTGAAAATGGCCCTCAAAAGCCCAGAAATCCGATATTTCAACTATTTTGGCCGATATCTTTCGAAATATGACACTTACGCAACTCGTGTTTAAACGAATATAAAAAGCAATTCCTTAGCTGCAAAAATGATTTTTATCACTTTTGTCAAAGATTTGATAGTTTTTGAGATAACCGGCCATAAACGCGCCGCGTATTTTTTGCACTTGTTCCGCAACTTACACTTTCAAGCGGACGGACAAATTTTTAAATTACTCACGTAAAAATGCATATTTTTTCACGATTTAAAGTAGCTTAGAGCGCCTTTTAAGATGCGGGGCAGGTGCAAAAAATACGAGGCGCGTTTATGGCCGGTTAACTCAAAGACTATTAAATTGTGACAAAGGTGATGTGATCATTTTTGCAGCGAATGAACTTCTTTTCATTTCCGTTTAAACACGAATTGCGTAAGTGTCACATTTCGGGAGATATCGGCCAAAATATTTGAAAAAACTAATTTCCGGGCTTTTCAGGACCATTTTCAAGCCCTTGCGGACATTTTTCTACCTATAATATTTTAAGAGGTCAATGTACACATTAAGACCTGCAAATTAAAAAAAAAATGTGACAGCCCGACCTTATCTTCAGGTTTGGGTTTTTTCCGGCCTTCATTTACTGAACTATAAATAGGTGTCATCAAATGTAAAAATTAAATATTTCGATACTTAGAAATCGGTTCGCTCTGTCATAATTGTTTACCCGTGCGTATCCAAGTAAAGCATATTACTCTTATAGAGCAGCTTATAGGCTTTATTAAGATAATTTAATGCAAATAAATATCTGGCAGAATAGAATAGACAGTAGATAATTATGCATATTCAAACCATAACATTGTTTACATTTACATTAATCTGTATTAACATTTCACTACCACCGAAAATCGTTTGAACATGACACTGATTGGACAGTCTAGGGATAATTAATCATTATATGTGAGCAATATGTCGAAATCTAAGGAACTTAAAAACACGAAACATACAAAAGATACTTTTAGGAAGTTCCCTACACCGGTGATATGCTGAGTGACAATAGGTAAAGATCTTTTTACATATAAACAACATCTAAGGTTTAAGTACCCTTGTCTTATGCTTAAAGAGATTTTTTATGTTAAATAGGTATGTCCTATACCCAAAGGCCATGGCACACATAACATGATATTCATGGCACACATAACATGGTATTCTGGCTCTTAATTTTTTTTTTTTTAATTTGAGTATGTTGTTTCTTGGATTAATAGGAACATCTTTTAAATGGGACATTTTTATGCAGGTCCATAGGGTGGCCCAAAAAAATCACTGAGAAGTTGAAGCTTAACTGTTTATTAATTCCAATATAAACGCATAAAAATAGTAAAATTTCGTCTAAATACAACGAAATAATATTTTATATATTTGCTAAGAGTTAAAATAATTTGATTTACCATTTAACACATACTGGGTGGTCCAGTATCGAATAACTGACAGTTTATTAGGGTAAATTTAAGTTAAAATATTTTGGTTTATTGTTTCAAATATACAGGGATATTTAAAATTAAAGATTTTTTGTTTTGGTTTGTTTCTACAAGATATTTTGTGACATATAAAGAGGCACATAGTTTTAAAACCTGCACATTTTTTTCGCAATATTTTAACACGGGTATAATAAAATCAAGCTACCCATAACTAAAATAATTTTCGTGTACATCTACAGGGTAAAGTATCTAGGAGGTTTCACCATGTCTCCTGTATTTACCTATATTTTTCGGATAATTCATACTTAACAATGATAACTGAGTTTTCATTGTAAAGTATATTTTTTTACATGGAACGCTCTAAATATTTTGCCAAATGTTGACTCTTTAATTCTATATCGAAAATGTAAAAAACACTATACGTCAATAATTGCTGGTTTTTAAGATAGTTAAGTAACTAAATGATATGGCACACATAACATGGAATTCTGGCTCTCCAAAGAATTTTAAAAAAATTAAATATGCTGTTGTTTAAGTATGTTGTCAATAAAAACATCTTTTAAATAGGACATTTCTGTGTGGGCCTACAGGGTGGCCCAAAAAATCACTGAGAAGTTAAAGCTTCCCTGTTCCTTAATACAAATTTAAACACCTAAAAAGTCCGACTTATCATCTAAATTCAACAAAAAATAATTTACCTACTTGCTTAGAGTTAAAAAGTGTGATTTACCATTTAACACATACAGGGTGCTCCAGTAGCGAAGAAATTAACATGTTTATGCCAAGTAATATGTTAATTTTATAATATATTTGTATATATCTTCAGAATTTTTACTTTTCGCAAGTTTCTTGTGCTCCAAGTCAAAAAAGCGAGCTAATTTTGCGTTTTTAAAATTTTAAGCTAATCATATAAATTAATAAATAATTTAGGGAACAATATTAAATTATTATTGAGTAATTTTACACCAGCAATTTTTTGCACGACAAATAATGTTAAAACGACTTATCCTAAAAATATAGGTAAATCCAGATGTACACGAAAATTATTTTATTGATAAGTAGCTTAATTTTATTATATCTGCGTTAAAAAATTACCAGAAAAATGTGCGGATTTTAAAACTATGTGATACCTTTTTATATGTCACAAAACATCTTGTGGGAACAAACAAAAAAAAATCTTTAATTTCAAGTATCCCTGTACATTTGAAACAATAAACCAAAATATTTTAACTCTAATTTACCTTAATAAACTTTTAGAAATGTATAAATTCTGAAAATATATCCAAGTAAATTACGATTTTAACATTTCAGTTGGCATTATCCATATTATTTATTCGATACTGGACCACCCTATATGTAAAAAAAATTAATCAAAATATTTTAACTCTAACCAAATATATAAAATTATATTTTGTTGGATTTAAACAAAATTTCACTATTTTTATGCGTTTATATTAGAATTAATAAACAGTTAAGTTTAAACTTCTCCGTGATTTTTTGGGCCACCCTATAGGCCTGCACAAAAATGTCCCATTTAAAAGATCTTCCTATTGATTTTAGAAACAACATAGTTAAAAAAAAATCGTTCGAGAGCCAGAATCCCATGTTATGTGTGCCATGTCCTTTAACAATTTAGGAGATATTTTAATTTTGTTTTTATTAAACATATCCCTATGTTTGATAAAATTACAGACTGCAATGGCAAAAAACTAAGCAAAACAAATATAAGAACAAAAAGTAACACTGTTCTTACAGTCCTTGAACTCTCGTAGAGGGCTTAACACTGCACAGAAGGGCCGCATCAGTGGCACGCACATAACCGAAACTGAACTTTTGGGGAAACCGTAAATATGGTGATTGTACTGATATTGATTTTGCAAATAACCCAAAATTTGTTATTGATAAATCGTAGATAATACTTAAATACCAAATAAATAAGCAAATCTTTTCACTGGTCTGCCATTTTAAAAGTGGGGGATTGGGGGATGGAAATTGCAGCGTCCATAAAAATCGGCCGAAAATCATAACTCGGAGGGTTTTTTGTTTTTTTATAAATTATAAACATTTTATTTTAATATTAAATTATATTACAAATATTATAAAAATAATCGCTTTGGAAATCTTTTCTACCTCGAATTTGTTTGAAAAAAGCGCCAAAGCTATCAAAAGAGTAGAGTATCGTTACCGCGGGGACCGGCGCAAACAGAAATGTGTAATTAACTAAAAAGACACTTCCAACCAGGCCAAGGATAGTGACGAGGAAGTAGATAAAGAAGGACAAGAAGAGTATGAAAAAGATGTTTAGTATTTAAGTTAAAAGTTAAACTTTGTGAATAATAATTTAATACTAATAAAAAGTACAATTTATAATTTAAATTAAGTATTATTTTCATAATTTGTGATTTTTTACTTTCTTCATTACTTTTCTCCACAGGGCCAGCCCCGAGGGCCCCCGGGTAATTCCAATACCAGAATTGAATTCGGCATCTCTGAGAACCTCCGAGTAACGATTTTCGAGCGTTTTTTCTGAGTTTCCAGTCGTTTTTATAATATTGCAAGTAATTATACAATTGCAAAATGCATTTATTGCACCAGAATGCATTTTTCGAAAAATGGCATAACCACACCATATAAACTTTTTTCCTAGGAGCTTCTGAACACAATGCAGAAAACCGCATCTCGAAATCTGCTGGCCTTACAAATTTCTTTATTTCGATCGATATTTGTCCAAATGCTCTGGACTAAATTAAAAAAATCAAAATCAGGAAAGGTTTTTTTATCTATATAGTTGCTAAATAAACAAAGGTAATAGGTTGTTCATTGTAGTGCTCTGTCAAAGTTAAAACTGAAATTTATATAAAATAACGGACTTTCCGTTTATTTCGGTTACAATTGCTGTAAATGCTTCCAAAGCTTTGGATAATCTTATCCCAAAGAAGTCTGAACATGCCTATAATAAAAAATATAAAATGCTTCGGGATTGGATAAAAAATAATGATGTAAAAATTATTAACGAGATGATGCTACAGGATATTTCCAAAAATTGGTATGTTAAAACTGCTGTTGTAAAATATATTAAAATACTAATTATGTTTATCGTTAATAGTCTGAAACATTCACCCTTAATTCCCTATGAACGAAATTTTTAATGTTAAGGAAGACGTTAATAGTTAATTAAAATATAAACACTATGTTGGTTAAACATATAGAGGATACAGGATCCGTAGCAATAGTTATTGTTCCCGAAACAAAGACCGTAAAAAGCCTGTTTTTACAAATTATTGATGGGAAGGAAATGGGTTATTTAAAGCTACTGAGATCATAATGTTCTTTACGCCCGACGAACTGCAACATCAATGGGGAAGAACACCATAGGCAAAATTTCCTTCATTATTGCAAAATACCTGGGTTTAAGCAATGCAAACAAATATACTGGTCATTGTTTACGCAGAACCTCTGCAACTTTGTTGGCGGACGTGGGGGCATACATGATCACATTGAAAAGACATGGCTGTTGAAAAAGTTCAGCTGTAGTTGAAGAAAATTTGAAAGACAGTATGTCTTTTAAAAACAAAATTTCAAAATTGATAGCTGAAGTACCGTTAACAAGACCATCCACATTAAAAATCCTTCAATCATCGTCAATTGCTGTCAGTAAAAATCACGAAATAATAGAAAACATTGACTGATTAAAAGTTGGTGAATTCGTTTTTACTGGGTCTTTTTATGCCTATTTATTTATTATAAGGGATTAGGGTAAGTCCGGGGGAGATGGCCGTACGGGAGAGATGACCAGTTCAATTATTTTCGGAACTAAAAGCTAGATGGAACCATTTAACGCGTAGTACGCTTCTTCCAACAGAGGTAACTAGAAGCACGTGCAAAGTTAAAGTGAAATCAAATCAAAAAGTAAGTAAAAACCTTTTTATTTGTTTTTAACATTGTTAAAATTTTTCAATGGGTTCAAACTTTACCTCGCGGTGAAAAAATTTCAATGGAGAATAATTGTAGTTTTTCTGTTTTATTATGTTTAGTATAATTGATTTATTGCATTCTAACCTTAAAATTGTAAGTAATGCAGAGTCATTCACTTTTATTCCGATATAGCCATCTCTCCCGGTCAAATAAGGAGAGATGGAAATATGCGGTCCGGTAAAGATGGCCTAATTTTAAATTTTATTTTTTATTTTTAATTAAATTTTTCACTACTTCTTTGCAGATGCCAAATGTCCACAAAAGAAAAACAATTACGGGGCGCGGTAATTGGACAAAAGAATCACTTAAGGCCGCTATTCATTCTGTTAAAAATGGAGAAATGACCATTTACTCTGCATCTAAAACCTACGGTATTCCACGTAAAACACCGGAACGAAGATACAAAAATAATAATTATAAAAAAGAACCTATGGGGCCGTTTTCTATGCTTGGTGAACTAAATAAAGAAAAACTTGTTACTCATATAAAAACCATGCAAAGTAAAGGATTTCCATTGACTATTGATGATGTTAGGACAATAGCATTTTATTTTGCAGAGCGACTAAACATATCTCACAGATTTAACAAAACAATTGAAAAAGCTGGTTATGATTTGATGCAAATGTTTTTAAAAAGAAACCCTGATATTTCATTACAAAAGGCTGAAGGTGTTTCATTGGCCAGATCTCAAGCTTTAAATAAAGTAGAAGTCGACGCTCATTTTAAGTTATTGGAGCAGGTTTTGACAGATAATGAACTTATGGGAAAAGCAAACTGTATTTTCAATAAGGATGAATCGGGTCTGCAATTGAATAATCGCCCAGGAAACGTTTTGGCCAAAAAAGGATCAAAAGCCGTATCTACTGATCCACTGAAAAAGGAGAAACTATTACTGTTATTGGAATGCCGAAGAAACTTTTTTGCCAACTGCATGCATTTTTAAAGGTAAAAATAAAAAATGGAATTCTCAGACGGAATGCCTCCAGGTTCCCAAGTTTTTATGTCAGAAAAGTCCGCTTACATTACATCTGTGTCGACAAACTTGACAAAGAATTTGCACCTTCCAAAATTCTAAAAGAAATTTCACCAATACCACAGAAAGTTGTTGAAACTAGAAAACGGGCAAAGCAAGTGGGCATTCTTTTAACGTCTGAATGTCATATAGAGTTAAGAAAAGCCAAAGAACAGAAAAAAATGGCCAAAAAAACTAAAAAGAGAGTGAAGTAAACTACTGGCAATCATCCCCTTACTACCATGGCCATCTCTCCCGGACAACTCGGGAGAGATGGCCAATCGAGAGTTTCCGTTATGTTTATTTTTTTGTTTTATTTTATTAAAATTTGTTAATTACTTAGTGTTCTTTTATACCTTAATGATTAAAGACTGGTCTAAAATAAATATTTCGAAAAAAATACCACTAGTTTAATTTTTATAGCTTCTAACAAAAACTACGGCTTCCCCGGTCTTACCCTATAAGGGTTCTTTTCTTTAATAAAACGTTGTTACTTTGATTTTTCAAATTTATTTTTCTTAATGCTCGAGGGCATTAAAAACTTCTTTAATGCACTAGGTATTATATACCATTGAAAGTTTCTAGTAACTATGGTATTATAAAATAATAGTCTTTAAGAAGAACATAAGAAATTTAAAACTGCTACTATCGTTAAACAGTAACAACATCTGGTGTAAGAGACTAAAATTATTCAAATTAAATAAGCCATAGGATAATTAACGATTCCAGCTATTTATATTATACCTTAAAAAAAGTACGCATTTTTCGCTTTCCTTTTTTTAACGAGCATTTACATAAAAAATCAAATTAGCACACTTTATACACAACTTGCTTCATACTTTACCTGATAATTTTCAAGACGTTTTTAACGCATAAAATAACAGAACAAGGGAATCACGTTTCACGCACCTGCCGTCTTAGTCGTGGGCAAAGCGAGCAACTGTATTTTCTTTCTTATTAAAAGGAAAAGCAAAAACTTTTTCGCCCTAGCTTCCGGCACTTTCTTGCTTTTATAATAAAAGCTAAATATAAAGAAACCTTTGTTTAGTTTTAAATTTTTAACCCTTAAGTACGGACACTTTTTTTTCCAACACTAATACGGACAGGGAGTCTCACAGACTCCTCTTACTATATTTAAATAAAAAAATATAACAAACAGCATGAAGGTTATATTTATACATTAATAACATCAAATATATTAATAAGATGTTTATTAAAATTACACACTTGAATATTATTAAAAACAGAAGAAAAAAAAAAAAAAATTGTATTCTTTTTTTAAATTTCAAAAACATAATATAACAAATGAGCTTTTGTTTATGGAACATGTTGCTTATACAATACTGTATCAAAAAAATTGTTAACATAAAACTATAATAAAGCTAAGAAAAGCAAAACTAAGTTCTAAAATTGAAGGACATAAAAATCTGCACAGGAAACATTAGCGCTAATTTTTTAGGGCGTCTTCTGGGCCATGACAACAGTTTATACAACATTTACGAGAACACTGAAGGCATATGGGTTTTTGCATGTTACGCAGGTATAGGCAGTTTTTTTTTTAATCGGGAAGGCATATATAGCAATATTTTCTGGTTTGTAGACGTTCTTCTTGCACCGAAGGTTCAGGTATACTCAAAATTGACCAATTAGACCCTTTATGTCTCTATTAACATGGGAATTTTCTAATCGATCTTTCAGATGATTTTGTACTAACTGGGATGCTAAGGTTTTAATAAAAATGAAACGTGACATTTTCATTATTAGGAAAGGAAGAGTATGTTATAAAAGAGTTTACACTGCAAATATCTACCAGTCTATAGAAAATCGCCATTGGCCATCGTCGAGTTCGGCGACCACACATATATTTAGACATTTCTCATCCATGGCATCCACTTCCTTTTGTACAGTTATAAAAGGCGTTTATTTCAGTCTTTCCTGTTACTTCGCCAGTTGCTTTGCAATGGTGCATAGTTGATAAAATAATAACTGCTTTATTTTTTTAGGGGTATGTGAAACGATAGTCATATTTTTTGTAAATCCATAAAGTGTATCACCTTGTTTGCGATCTTTTCTAGGAAGAAGCTCAGGGGGGATTTCCTTTTTATTTTCTAAGGGTCCCCACAAATGTCAGTTTATTTGCAAACAGGTGCTCAGCAAGTTCTACAGATGAAAACCAGTTGTCGGCGGTGATATTTCTATTTGAATTATACAAACATTTAGCGAGCCTCATTACTGATTGAGTTGGTTTCTGAGCTTTTTCTCTTCCATTGTCAATCCACACCGTCACTATCTTTGCCACCATAAATATAGGCGTTGTATAAATATTAAGTTCTGGCGTCTGTTAGTGCCATTATTTTTATGCCATACTTTTCTGGTTTGGAGGGAATGTACATTTTAAATCTACATCTGCCCCGAAATCCCACCAACATCTCATCTATGCAAGCGTTTGCACCTATCTTATAAGAGCTTTTAGCGTTTTCAATAAACATATCAAACAATTCACTTATAGCAGCTACTGGGTTTTCCTTCTTTCTTTCTTCCCTGTCGTCCGAATTGTCGAATCGTAAAGCTGTTAGTAATATTAAAAAACGCTCTTGAGACATTACTGCTCGAAATACATCCCTGCCTGTACCATCAGTTGCAAATATACTTCTAATGTCTTCATCGTTGGATTTAAATATTGCAGTAAATAACAATAAACCCAAAAACGCCTCTAATTCCCGTACACCAATATCTACAAGCTCTGGTTTATTTTGCCTTTTATATTTTGATCGCATGGAAGCTAATTTTTTGTTTGTCCACGTTATAATTAGTTCATACATCGGGGCAGAAAACAATTGACAGAAGAATGTCTTGGGATTAGTATCATTTACAACTACACGTACCGCTGGTAAAGTTACGATATTGTGCGCTGGAGTACGTACGTTTTTTGTAGGTTCTTTTGTACTCCATTTAAATCTATTTTTGCCATACAAGTAATTTTTTTCTCCATTACTTTTACCTGTATGGTCACGATCTAGTTCGGCATTACTTTTATCCTCACCATCACTATCGCTGTTAGAAATATCCATCTGCTGAGTTTTGTTATCGGGTTCATAGTCATCATCACTCAATTCTTGTTCGCTTGCTGTTTCATGTTCGTTCTCAATATACACATTTTCTTCAGGTTCAATGTCACTATTGTCACTCTCTAAACTTTCAAACCACTTTTTTGCGATTTCTTCAAAGTTAGGGTCAAGAACACTGACCTTTTTAGATGTGCTAGGCTTTAAACTAGCCATGATAGTGAAATAATAAAAAATAAATTTACTAACGTTAACACTGACACGGAGTCTAGCAGACTCCTAGGTGCGTATATCCCAAGCAAATCAAATTTCACGATCCAGCCACTTTAACACCCTGCTGGCAACTAAAAATGCGGAAGGTACTTGATACGACAGACGCTAGAAAAATTTGTGGTGGGAGTAGCAGTAAGAAATTTATGCAGCGGAGTCTGTCAGACTCCGTGTCAGTAGTTAAGGGTTAATATAAGTAAATTCAGTAGATTGATAAAACAACCTTTATAAATAAAACCCGGCAGGAGATATATATTTATTTAGATCAATTATATTAAAATATTACTTATATTTTAGAATAAATAGAATAAAATGCAGAACTTAAGCTGTTTTGCTCTTTTAAAAATACAAAATATCTAACAATAATCAAAGTCTGATTTTGCAGTTTTAGAAAACAAAACGCGCAGAAAGACTCATCTAAATCTAAGTGGCTCTGTTTCAAAGAATTTGCCAGAAGTAATTATCAACTATTATTTAAAATGGCCAGTTTATTGCAACAAAAATTTAAAAAACGTTGGTTAATGTTTTTTTGTCAAATTTAATTATAGGCAATAAAAGCAGATAAAAGTAGGTAATAATACTTTGCTTTGTTACTTTATTTTCTGTATCTAGAAGCACATAAAAAAAGTTATCCCCCATATCATAACTTTGTTATCGTTTCACATAAAGGTATGATATTTTTTATGTAAATTGACATAGGTATTTCTATTAAAACGAAAAAATTTGGGAAAGTTATGTCAAGTGGTTTGTGAGATATTACATTTTGAAAATCGCCCATTTTCCTACTAACTGACACAGTGACTCATCAACAATATGGGGCACTTCTCGGGAAAGTATAAGTTTAAAATTTGGTGTGTATTGAGATTTTATGGCACAAGTAAAGGAAAACTTCTGAAAAATGAACATTTGTACTCGGAACACCCTGAAACAGGGGTGGTAATATCGTATATTTAGAAGTTTGACATCTAATTGAACCTAAGTTTGTCTTAGAATTTGAAATGCAGTCAAAATTGTATTTCCTTTATTAAACTTAAAAAAAGGGATCCCATCAAAAAGACGTATGTTAAATAGGGTCCTGGGAGATAAAATTAGAAAAAAAAAATTAACGACTCGGCTTTTAAAAGTTTTCTTATCTTTATTATAAATAACTATCTAAATTGGGTGTTAAATTAAAAGTTTAACACACATTATAGTTAGCTACTTAGTTATGTATCCTAGAGACAAGAAGGGTGTGTCGAGTTAGTAATTAAAAAAAAAATTGTTATAGAAACTTGGTTTAATATAAGATCCCAGTATTTTAAGGGTTCAACCTATTTAAATAAAAACTTGGCCCCATTGTACTTAAGTATTTTTGGTAAAATATGTTAAAACTAAAATAGTAGGCAAAGCTATAAAGCTCATGTCAATGTCTAGTGTATTTTGATGGAAAATGGGCTTTAGTAGGTAAAAACAAACTTTAGAGAGCCAAGTCGTTCATTTATTTCCCTTTTTTTTCAATAATATACTTAATTATTACTTTATAGAAAAATGCGATATTTGTTGATCTAGGAAATAATAGGTTTAAACATATAGTAAACCGACATTACCCGTACTTAGTACTTGGGCTTTAACAACCCAAGTTACTTTGGAAAAGTTTATTGGTAAATTACAACAATGTATACCATTGAAACCATATTAAAATAATTAAAGTCACCATAATGTCAAAAAGATTATCTTATAGAAGTTTGCATGTAACGTTATTGTCGATGAAATAAAAAACTATTACTTTTAAGTATAAGTGTTACTTGGAAAGCCTTTGTGGGCTAATAAAAAAAAAATCAATTTGTAAATTAAATTGCGTTAATGTAACAGTACATTTAAATATTCAAAATTTTTACTAAAAAAGAAAGAATTGCTGAGATTTAAGTTTAAGAAAAATAATTTTATAAACATACCTAATAGTCTAAGATCCCTTCTAGGTTCATCTGTTTTTTAATCGAAATATAATTTTTGTAATTAATAAAAAATAAACTAGTACTAATTCGGATATTAAAATATGACCGGCAGAAATTTTATATAAAATTTCATAAATTATTACTTTTATTGTTTTAATGGACTTAGCAATTGTTAAAGTTAACAACGGTTTATAATGTTTAACAAAATTTTAGATTTTAACAGGTTGCCTACTAAAATCATTGAATAACACTGACGTTTTGTTACACATTCTAAACCGATGTTAACTTTAACAATTGCTAAGTCCATTGCTAAATTTAACAACGCGATCATCACTTGGCCGTTAGAGTTTGAAATCGATAAAATTTTAAAAAAACTTCATTGTATTATTTTATATATTAAATAAAATTTAAATGGTTCCAATATTTTTTATTGTAATATATCTTTTTTTTTCATATTTTTCATAAATACAAAATTTAAAAATATATTTTTATTGTTTATTATTTAATTAGGACTACAATACACAAAAATTATACAATTTAGAAATAAGTATACCCACAATAATCGGTTTCCCAATTTAAAGAAAAAGACAAATAAAATTTATGTATTTTTTGTGATTTTTTTATATATATTGTATATATATTTTTTTAATCTTGACCATTATTTTTATAAATTATGTTTAAAATTTAATTATTTTAATTAATAATAAAATGTATGTTAATATTTATTTTGTGCTAAATATGTTTTATAGTTATTGAAGTACAAAAATTTAAAAACGAATGTTTTTTTATCTTTTTTTAAAAATTACTCTATAATTTATACCCGGTAAAAAAAAACCTTTGATCACCCATATAGGCAACTTTGCAGATTCGTATTAGTTTATTTATAATTAACTTCAAAAATTAGGCATCTTTTTTAAATTATCCTATTAAAATTTTAAAATTTTAAATTATTTTTTTCTTAAATTTAAATTTCCACAATTTATTTTTTGTTAATAGATGAGCGTAGAAATTCAGCAGTGGGATCATAGTCTATAACATTTTTCACCAGTAGGCTTAAAAATATCTACGGCCGAGTGATGATCGCGTTGTTAAATTTTCAATGGACTTACCAATTGTTAACAGTTAAAAAGGTTAACACAATGTCAGATTTTGACAGGTTGCCTACTAAAATCATTGAATAACAATGACAATGATGTTTTGTTAAACATTCTAAACCGTGTTAACTTTCAACCATTGCTAAGTCCATTGCTAAATTTAACAACGCGATCATCACTCGGCCGTAACACTGGCAAATATACAACGCTTTACTCTACTAGCTGAAAGTGTTTTGACTTTAAGATTTAAAATTAATTAAAATATCATAATTTGCCTTAATATAATAGATAATAAAAGATACATACTATTATTACCTATGATAAGGAAATGATTGGTATAAAGTCTGGTTTTCATTTAAAAATAATTTACAATACTAAAGGCAACTTAAATAGTTTCCCATACCGTATCTTTGGTCTAATCACCACCTGTGCCTAAAAATACTGCTTATTTTTTTTTTAGATAAAATAGGAGCTAAGTTGGTACCTATGTTTATAAAAATGAAAATTTAATTAAAACATACAGGGACGCTTTAATTAAATTTTTAAAATAAGTTCATATTTTAAATCTGATATTTCCTAATTTGCTATAACTAATTAAAAAAGAATGTTGCAAATAAAATAGGCAAAATACTCTAATTTGGAATTAGGTATTGTTATGATCTAAATTATCCAACCTTATCTTAAAATGTATCTGCACAATATTGATCCTGCTTAATAGTTTTATTTAGTCCTTAAGTAACTTTTCCTGTTATTCTATTTCATTTTCTGAAGATATTCTCCGAACTTTTGGATTCCATTTTAATATAACTTTGTCTCTGCAAATAAAGTTATTTCACAAAGCATTATTTAATTGGTTTTTCGTGTCTCCGAATTCTATTTTTTCTAGATGTAGTGTAATATGGCATAATTTAGTTTAAAATTGGAATGAAATTAGATTCTTAACTCATATTCTTTTATATAATCATTAATTTTTATGCCATTTTTTATTTATCTTATTAATTTTTAAATATTTAAATTCATGTTTATTTTTTTCCAGACCAATAAAATTTTTTATTTAAAACTTATAAGCAGAAAAAAAAATACTTACATCACACTAACTGGTTTGTTTAAGCATTTAGTGTGATAAATAGGTAATTTTAAACTTAATAAGCTTTCTTAAATATATAATAATAAAATTTAAAAGTTGTTTAATAGTTGTTGGGCTTGGTCTGGGTTTAATTTGTCAGGAGCGGATGGCACTTCGGTTGTGATTACTGGTAGTCCAGTCTGTAGTTAAAAAAAATCCTGTTTATGACATTAATTTGTAACCAGTTAAAAGGTGTTAGAGGTTGTAGAGGGTAATTACCTGAATATGACTATACAATTTTAGACTGGAAAAAAGTGTGCAGGGGTGGGGGCAGAAAGGTAGAAGAAACCATTTTACCGTATTATGTATATATATATATATATATATATATATATATATATATATATATATATATATATATATAAATATATATATATATATATATATATATATATATATATATATATTATAATTTTAGGTATCCCCCTTAAAACAACAAATGAAAATTTTTAGGTTGGTAACCATCAAAAACCCAGCTGTTGTTTTTACAATTTTTGTTTTTGTAACCATTACTTTTATTTTTTTTTTTATATTAATAAAAAAAAATATTTAAATATTTTTAAATTATTTTACACAAAAATATATATATATATATATATATATATATATATATATATATATATATATATATATATATATATATATATATATATATATATATATATATATATATATATAATATATATATACGGCAAATTCATCGCACTGCGGGTGTTATGGTATGGGTGCCATTGCTTACGGCAGCAGGTCACGATTGTGTCATTCCACGATGTTTTACAACCACGTTTGCTTCCCTTGCAAGATTCACTTTTTTAGCAGGACAATGAACGGCCCTATTGCGCACATGTTAGTGAAAATTTTTAGAAGCGTCGGGTGTAAATCTGCTTTAGTGGCCTCCTTGATCTCCAGATCTTTCCCCAATTGAACATGTATGGGATATGATGTAAAGAAGGTTGTAAAAATTACCGCACTCTCTACAAACATAGGAGGCTCTACGAAACCAAATTCAGATGACCTGGGATATAATACACCAAGAAGACATTAACCACCGACGCGATTATTAACATTAAGGTGAGATATCTCAGCTATTTTGCGAAATTTTAAGGTCATATTTTAATTTATTAAATGGCCACAAAAAATATAAAGCATTTTTAATTTTCCCTACTTTAATAACAATGCAAAATAATTTTTTGCACAAATTTATTTTTTTATACTGACAAAATAATAAATAAAATTTGGACATTAGAAAAACTGTTATTATGTTTAATCATCAAAATTTGCATTTTTTGTTGATCTTTTAATATATAAAATAAAATGATAGTATTAAATAATTTTCGTTGAACTTGGTTTACTAGAAAATTGGATAAACTTAGAAACTGATATTGTCTCTAAGCTCAATTTCCAAAATTATATGTTACGAAACGACTCCTGTACATTATTGATCCCACCAGTTATTGTTTTATTTTGAAGTAAAATAATTTTCATTTCCATTTTTTTTTTTAATTTTTCAGGATTTACTTAACTAAAAGATTTTTAATATCACTTTAACTTAAAAAAATTATAATAAATCCTTTCTAAATGTGATTAATTAAAATTTTTTAAAGATAATACCTGAAGAAAATAATATTAAAGCAACGCTTAAAAGTTAAAATATAACATATTTTATAGAATGCATTAATAAATTAAATATTACTTTATTTTTATAACTGGGGGCTTAATAGAATGTATAAGACCTTAGCTAGTTTTATTTTTACTGTCATAAAAAATTTGGTCTATTGTTTTAATGAAATATATTAATCTGGTATTCAAAAGTAGATGGAAACTGGACCAAGTATATGACATATTTATTAATATCAAATAATTAAGCACTTATTTATTTTCCCAAGAAGGTCTTATAAATATTTTAGTGGGTACCTTGGCAAATATGGAATATTACCATCTTAACGAAAAAATTTAATAACTTATTGTTTTAAAAAATATTAGGTAACTGTAAGTCTATTATAAATAAAATCTCGGAGAAAACCTAATTAGTTAAAGAACAAAAAATATAGGGTTAAGTATCAAGTCAAAAAAAAGATTCTTGAAATAGATTATTTAGTGTCCCAACCTTTTTATTAATTTTAAGTATTTTAGTATGTTTATTTGTGTGTAAAAGAAAATTAGGATTACTAAGTTTTTTTAATAAATCTTTTGTCATTTCCTTTGACTAATTTAAGGCCAATGACTAGATCTTGCATGTAGCGCATCTTAACAGACTTCTACGGTCTTTCATCTAAATTTTGTGCTTAGAGCTCCAGTTGTTTTTTCTAATTGACGTATGTATGTTTGTATGAAGTTGGTTAATTACTTCCAATCATAGTTTTGCTTATGATAGTACCGTCTATTTTAACACTAATTTTCTTAAGCCAATTCCAAAGCTTAAATTATAAAAAATGCGCGGCGAAATGCAGCTATTTCTTTTTAGGATTCTTAAATTAATACTGGATTAGGGAACCAAAAGCATAATTCCAGTCGATGTGTCACAAAAGGTCAACTAATTCGGATTTCTTACATAAGCAGAAGGTTCTGCAAAACAAAATATTATTTAATTTGTAGGGATAACTTTTGAAACTGGCTTAACTGATACTTTCACCATTAAGGTTTCACCTGTTGCCTATCGATAGCTTTTTAGTTTTTTAAAGGCTTTTTTTGACAAACGTAACTGCCCAACGCTATATCTACGAAGTTTTACAACCACGTCTACTTTTTTAGCAGGACAATGCTTGGCCTTATGTTGCACGTGTTAGTTAAGACTTTTAAGAGGCGTCCGGTGTAAATCTGGTTTAGTGGCCTCCTCGATCTCCAGACCTTTCCCCCATCGAACATGTATGGGATATGATGGAAAGAAGGTTGTAAAATTCACCGCACCCTCCAAAAACAGAAAGGCTCTACGAAACCAAATTTAGATAACCTGGAATATAATACAGCAAGAAGACAATAATCACCTAATCCAATCAATGCCGCGACGACTAACGAATGTGTAGCAAACAGAGGTGCTTCGAAACATTATTAACATTAAGGTGGAATATCTCAGCTATTTTGCGAAATTTTAAGTTCATATTTTAATTCAAAAAATGACCACAAAAAAATATAAACCACCATAATTTCTCTACTTTAATAAATATGCAAAAATTTTTTTGCACAAATTTATTTATTTACACTGATAAATTATTTACAATTGGGACATTAGAAAAACTATTATTACGTTTAATCATATAAATATGCATTTTTTTTGTTGATTTTTTAATATATGAAATAAAAAGATAGTGTTAAATGATTTTCGTTTAACTTGCTTTGATAGAAAATTGGAAAAACTAATACTTAGAAACTGATATTGCCTCTAAGCTCAATTTCCAAACTTATATGTAACGAAACGACTTCTGTACATTATTGATCCCACCAGTTATTGTTTTATTTTGAAGAAAAATAATTTTCATTCTGCGATTTATTTTTTTATTATTTTTACGGATTAACTTAACTGAAAGATTTTTAATATCACTTTAACTTAAAAAAAATGATAATAAAAATTTTCAAAGATAATATATGAAGTAAATAATATTAAAGCAACGCTTAAAAGTTAAAATATTACATATTTTATAGGATGCAATAATTACTAAAATATTACACAATTCTTAAAACTGGGGGCTTAAAAGAATGTATAAGAGATTAGCTAGTTTTATTTTTGAAACTTGGTAAAACTTGGTAGTGGCTGTGTGCACGTAAGAATTTAGGGAATGAAGAGACGTTGTATTTCGTGAAAATTTTAATTTTAAAATCCTAGCAGAGCGCTTTCGGTATAACCATCATCAGTGGTATTCATCGTCCAGCTGGAGTCGTAGCAATTTGAGCAAACAAAACATGTAGTAGGACTTTTGTTAACTATCACATTATTACATAAAATAAAATGAAAGTCAAACAACAGTGAGTTATATGTTACATTTTCCCTTATTAAAGGGTGATTTTTACTTAGACTACACAAATATGTTGTAAATTATATAAATTGTAATAGCATGTCTGAAATCTTTAATTAAAAATAAATTTCATAAGGGACAAATTGGCAAACAACAAGATGAAAGGGAAAAAAGTCTATTTTCATAAGATAAAAGGGGGCATAATTGTATAAAATAACTAATTTTTATTTGTAAATATGAAATAAAGATCCACAATTATGGGAAAAACAAAAATAAGTAAAAAAATTGCATAAGAAATGTCTTAGATAGAAAGTTGATATTTCTAGTATCGTAGCGAAAGGAAAAAACTCCATAATTCTCATAAAAAGCAATTTTTCTCAATCAAAATATATGAAACAGAAGTATATAGACATATACAAGGATAATATAAAGGAATAAACAAATTTACAGAGAAAGGATAAGAATTATGGTATAAAACATAAACAATTTTTATGACACGAAGGTCAAATATGTAATATGGCATATTTCTTTAATATCATTAGATATTAAGTATAGATAAGTTTGTAAATAGATAGAATATGGTAATTTTAAAAGTAAACAGAATTTTGTCAAAGTGGAAGGATTATAACGGACAAAAAAATCCGTAACAAAATTCGTTTCGAACTAAAAGTGACAGTGCGACATGTTTTAACCAAAAGTGCAACAGCGCGAAACGGGAATAACCCCAATTACAGTAAAACAGTGATAATAAACTCTAATCAATAATAAAATTAAAAGACATTCAAAAGAAAATTAGATTTAAGGGTATAAATGGACTTTAGAAAGTAAGATGAACAATACTTGTCCCATGACAAGGCAATAAAGCCATTTCTAGCCAATTGTAAACATAGCTCATAGGTTAAATTATATGTATAAGTTGTACAATATTATATTTAATTATTATCAAGCATTAGTTTTAAGTAAATAAGTGAATTAGGAGATAAAAAAGGAAATATAACAGAATAATAGTATCAAAATTTACTGACATTAAGTGACTCATCATGAAAATTAACAATTAAAAACAGATTAGGGCATATTAAAACATATATCATTTTAAAGCCAAAGCCTCAGAGAAGGAATTTCGGGATATTAGGAAAGCTAAGATATAATTATAAAACAGAAAATTTCAATCAAAGTTAAAAATATCAAGTACCAGAATCCACGTTTTTTATATCAATTTTTGTCTAGTAGCCTGGATTCTGGCAGACATCTTTAAAATATATTTTTTGTCTCGGGGATATAAATAGCAAACACCCCCGAAAACGGAGATTCATCAGTTTTCACTTGCTGTAGTCACCTCGCTGCTCGGGAAAGAAAAAAACAAACGAAAGGAAAGTTAACCCTACTTTTGAAATAAGAAAAAACAAAATAAGTTGTAAAGAAAAGTAATTTAAAGTGTTTTTAAGGGAATATTTAGCAAATAATTTAATAGTAAATAATCAAATAAACAAATACAAACCTTTAAAATAACAACGGCGAATCCTAAAGGTCAAGAAGGCAGAATAAAAACATAACCACATAAACAAATTGGGAAATTTTCATGATCCAGCCAAACTACATGTTCCAGTTCCAATAAATTAGATAATTTGGTAATCATAATATAAATCCAGGACAAGAAAACAAACAAATTCATTGTTATATCCTTTTTTATCAACAAATTCACGGATAAAAAGGTATTTTTAGTGTTAAGAATTATGAAAGTGTCAATGACTTGAACTATTAAAAAATTATTCGATCTATTTAACCACAAAGGTGTGAGCGTATTCCATTGATGATAGTTAATTTATTTGAGCGTATTCCATTGACAATAGTTAGTTTAAAAAGGGAATTTTAGGTAGTAAATCTCCATTGTAATAAATTTTAAATTTGAAATTTTAAAATAGTTATTAAAATTATTAAAAAACGTCATAAATATAATTGAATATTGTTAATTTTAAAAGAACAAATTGAAAGACCATAATATAAATAAATTTTTATGAACTAAACTGATAAACAATATAAAATAATTGCTATTGATGTAATGATAAAGTTTTTATTTTAAGTAATAAATAAAATATATTTTAACAGTAAGACTTTGATTTATCCAAGTTGAATAACAAAATTTAGAAAATTAAAAATAATTTGCCAGAACTCAAAGGGATAGGAGTCTAGAGATAAAGATAGTAAGTATTAGCCGAGGTATTAGTAAAATAAAATAAACAATCAAATAAACTTTATTGTCCCATTTCGCTACAAAATACAAAGTATTAGCCGAGATATTATTAAAATAAAATAAAAAATCAAATAAACTTTATTGTCACACACACACAAATTATAAAGTATCGAATCGTTGCTACATTAATAATAAAAATAAATAATTAATAATAAAATAAATAACAATAACAAACTTACACCTAGTAACGATTTCGCTACAATATATATTTATTTTGGGGAAAGACGAACATGTGATTATGTTAGGTTAAGAAACCAGTTATATTGACGTATAAAAAAAATAGACAACCATTTCAAGGGTGCAGAAAAGGATGTACTACTCCGAGGTTAGTTGGAGTGTGGTTGTTGTTAGGAACTGTAAATTTATAATGCTCAAAAGGCTGTGTTTGAGAAATCGAATTAAAAATCAATTTTAAATTATGATCATTTGTTTTTTAAATTAATATAATTAAGAAAATCTTTACTTTTAATAGAACCAAAAAGTAGATTATGACAAATGTGAAAAAATTTTTTTTAAAAAAGGGGGCGTTCAAGAAATCAAAAAAAATATTTTATTTTAAACCTTAAATATGAGTAAAAATTCTTACCTCTAAACAGGAACGTAAATTCAGTAAACTATAAAAAATTTAAAAAATTTTTTTTTGAAAAAAAAAAAAAACCCCTCCCCCTCCTGACATTTTTTTT
>JAHBCN010012546.1:0-26546 GCA_019359885.1 Listronotus oregonensis
TTTTTACGGAATAAAAAATCGATCCTATGAGAATATGTAGTACTATATTTATATCTTATTGCGAATATATCCTATTATGTATGACTTACTTACTTAATCAAGTGTATATTTTACCATAAATTAGATGATATAGACGGTAAAGGACTTTTTATATCCTGATTCTAAACTTTTTTAAGGTAGTTCACTCATAAAACGGCTTCTCCTAAGAATCAAATGAAATTAAAATATATTATGGTAAATAAAAGTGTCTTCTAAATAACTGCAAAAACATTTTTTTATCGTCTGTGAAGCGAGATAGTAACAATCAAATTAGGCATAGTGAACGTTGTCGATATCTGTAATTTCAGAATATCTCGTATACGGTTCCTACGACATTTTTAATAGCCAATGCAATATAATTTAAAATATTAGAAAATTAAAAAAAAACTTTTTTTTTTGGATCGTTGGTTATTAAGAAGTACTGTACACTATTTTTGCGTATTCGCCTTTATGGTGTATTTTAGGACTAGGTGGGTCCAAAAAGTGTAAAATAGTGTAAAATATAACCGAATAACGAACAGTCTCCTACAAAAATAATATTTTTAAGCATTGAGAACCTCAACTTTTGGTATAGCGTATTCGAACTTATTTAGAATAACGCTAAATTTGGGGTTCATTCAAAATACTGCATCACGAATTAAAGTAAAACAGAAAAACATAATGATCCGCTCTGGTACTAGTCCCGGCAGGTATCGTTACCATAGTGAGTGCCCTCGCTGGGGCCCTGAGCACTAAGGCCTAAGCTAATTATGCTCTACACCAATCCTTAAGCATACAAAGATTCCCTGTACTATACCTTATGTATGCATTTTTTGCACTGATATGGCGCTGTCATTTTGCTTACTAGGGCCCCAATTTTCTCACTAGTGATGCGAGTCTTGTTGGTGGTAGGAATCTTATGTTATTTAGGTCCAGCCATGCCGTTCGTAGACATTTCCCTCCAGCGCCGGATTAAGACGTCGGCGGCCCATAGACAGAGCATGTGGTGGAGGCCCTTAAATCGTTTGTGGTTCACTACACTAAATAAGTTGGCTAACATAAAATGTATTTAAAATTACACAGAGAGGGAGCGAGACGCCGCTCTATAGCTTCATAAACCCGTCTCACTCGCTTTTTCAATGGGAAAAGTCTTGCTTTTTTAATGGTTAAAATGATGTGCGCTCCGTGTGACACGCCATTTTCCGCTGTCGCTAAAGGTCTAGCGCGGCGTAGTAGAATATGCGAAAGGCGCCTTTGTGTTCATATTTCGTGCTGCTTGATCTCGAAAATTTTTAAATGTTAACTTTTCCCGCTCAAAGAATAAAAATGAGTTTTTCGTCTACCTATTTGTAACAAAACTCAGTATTTGTTTTTACTGAGCCTTTATTGATTTAATTTTTTTTTTGTGATGTGGTGGCGGCCCCCTTGTGTTGGCAGCCTATTTGTGATTGCGGCCCATAGGCAACTGCCTATGTTGCCGATGCCAAAATTCGGAACTGTTTCCCTTTGATGAGCTCTAGTGCTTTGCAATCTCTAAGTATATGTATGGCGTCCTCTTTTCCCTCTTCACACCATCTACAGGGTGATTCACGGTCGATGGTAGGTTAGACGTTTATGGAAAACGGGAAGCAGAACTTTTCTAAAAATTTAGCATCTTACATTTTTTTACCTGTTCTATCGATCTAAAATATTTTCAGCATTGCGACGTTGCCGCTTCTATCAAAAAGTCCTGGAAACTTTATTTTTTTAAATGGAACACCCCCTATATTAACAAGTTTTTATATTCGCCCTTTTATTATAATACTTTTTTGTTAATGTTGCCCTATACTCTATGGGTTTTCGAGATAAAAAATAATTTGTGTTAAATATGGTCCAAAACATGGCCCTAATTAATCTTAAGTAAATTAGTGCTCTCAATTTATAAAAAAGTTGATGTTTTGGTGGTAGTTTAGACAGACACGATGTATTTAATTTACACCGAGAAATCGACTCCATATCATACAGGGCGTGCTAAAATTACTAATATTTCCGTTATTCTTAATAGGGGTCAAATGATCATTTTTTCAAATGAAACCCCCTGTATATTACTCAATAAAATAAAAGATGAAGAAGATCGCTTTAAGACGACATATCATATCCCTATACTTAAATCATCAAGTTTTCTTAATAAAGCTGCTTTTTTGTAAAAATTATTTTTTAAAGAATTTAATTTTAAGTAACCATGGAAATATCAAGCTTATGACAGTTTGACTACAAAATAATTCAATTAACATGTGTAAGTACAGAAAATAACATAATTAAGATGAATGAAAATAACAAAATTGTAAACAAAATAACAAATTTTTACAATAAATGCTGGAAATGTTGTCCATTACATTCTAAACATTTTAGAATGTGCTTTTGTGTATACGACTCGTGGTTGCTTTTTCAATTTGATGGGGATCCAGATCTTCAATACACCGCACTATTCGCCGTCGCAGTTCTTCTTTAGTAGGCACTGGAGTAATGTACACCCTTTCTTTTAAAACAGCCCATAAAAAAAAGTCAAGCGGCAATGATTTGATCACATTGTCCGTGTAAAATAAATAATTTTATAAGAACTTCATTTGAATAATCAATATTTGCGTTCACTTTGGGAGATTTTTTTAAACACTATTGACTGTTTATAAGTTACTTATAAAAGTCACCAAACTGCCATAAGCTTGATATTTCCATGGTTACTTAAAATTAAATTCTTTAAAAAATAACTTTCTACAAAAAAGCGGCTTTATTAAGAAAACTTGATGATTTCGGTATAGGGACATGATATGTCATCTTAAAGCGTTCTTCTTCATCTTTTATTTTATTGAGTAATATACAGGGGGTTTCATTTGAAAAAATGATCTTTTGACCCCTTTTAAGAATAACGGAAATAATAGTAATTTTAGCACGCGCTGTATGATATGGATATTTCTCGGTGTAAATTAAAACATCGTGTATGTCTAAACTACCACCAAAACATCAACTTTTCATGAATTGAGAGTACTAATTTACTTAAATTTAATTAGGGCCATGTTTTCGACCATATTTAACACAAATTATTTTTTATCTCGAAAACCGATAGAGATATAGAGGTATAGGGCAATATTAACAAAAAAGTATTATAAAAAGGGCAATATAAAAACTTGTTAAATAGGTGTTCCATTTAAAAAAATAAATTTCTAGGACTTTTTGATAGAAGCGGCAACTCCAATGTAAAATATTTTAGTCATAGAAGGTAAAGAAAAATGTAAGATGCTAAATTTTTAGAAAAATTCTGCTTCCCGTTTTCCATAAACTTGTCTCTTCCATCTTTTTGAGATAGTTTCTGTTTCTACAATGACCTGTCAGTGCCTGTCAGGTTTCGCATTTGCACCCTATTGAACTCCTTTATGCTCATCGGTAGGTCCTTCCATAGGTATTTCCCAATAATAGCCTTTGATTGTCTGGATTTTGTCTTTTTCCAGTTCTCATCGAACCGTTTCTCTATCCATGGTTCTATCTCTGTCATATCCGTATTGTATGAGATTCCCACGGTATATTCAGGTCCATTGTCATCAGCTCCCAAATTGGCGAATTTGTCCGACACTTCATTCCCCGGTATTCCTTTTTGTCCGGGGACCCATTGGATGGTTATCTTTCCCCTGTATCTTCTATTAAGGCAGTTTTCTATTACTTTCGCTATTGCCATAACTTCCGTCTGAAATACGGTTACATATTTGCCCATTGTTTCATAGAACTTGCAGTTCATTCTTTCAACATAGAAACCGAAGATTGTGCGGCCTTCTTTCCTCGAGCCATCTGCATAGATAACTGTTCCTTCTCTTGGTGTCCCACAGCTCTTGTGAGCCCAGTCATCCGCCAATGCCATGTTCACTTTGTGCATGAGGTCTAAGTGGATTACTGAGGGGATGCTATCCTGTTTCATCGAAAGAGTCACAGTTCTTACTTGGCCCATGATGTCGCAGTGCCCCTCCCTTATCCTCCACCTTCCTCCACCCTTCAGTCTGCCCTTGCTCTGCCTTGATCATTATATGGAGAGGTGGGAGCCCCGTAATAATCTCCAGCGATTTCGTCGGAGTAGTGGATGGCCTTTCTTTGTATGTGTTTCAGCATTATCTGAGCCATCTTAAGTTCCGTACGTCGCCATCATATTACGGAGGCCTACAGTATCCGTGGCCTGATGACTGCTTCGTATATCCACTTCATGACCTTACAAAAAAGTCCCGAGTCCCGTCCTACGACTCTTCTACAGAGCCATAGCTATTCTATGGCCTTCTTCGCTACCATTTCAAGATGTGCTCTCCAAGCTCTTTTTTTGATGGATTGGCTGTCAGTCCGTTTTCCTGACACCATTTCGCCACCATTTTCAACTCTCTTTTCATAATATCCACTGTCCTGTCTGCATGTTTACCTTTGACCATAATGGCCACATCATCTGCAAATGCTTGTATATGTGTACCTCTCTTACTGATTTTCTCCAGTCGTCCATGTATGACTATGTTTATAGGAGTGGAGATAAGACGCCCCCAGGGGCATTCTCTGCTAATTGTAGCTTTTATTGTGGTATGTCCAACCTCCAGGATGACATTTCTCTCAGTTAGCATTAGATGGATCCATCGTATAATAGCCTCGTCGATAAAATGTTCTCAAGTGCATTACATATTGCCACTATCGTGGTATTATTAAATGCTCCTTCTATGTTTAGAAAGGCCACTAGAGCGTAGAACTCGGGGCACGAGGCTATAATAGCTTCCTCCATATATCAAACGAGAGTTCAAAGAGTATGTGCCTGTGTCCGAGAGTGAGGGTTCATTCGAGATTCTCCAGTTTCTGCAGTTAGCTTTTATACTCCGTGAGCATGAGATCAGATTTAAAACTTCTGTTCTAATTCTTTTCTGAAAGGTGCCCATTGAGCCTCTATTCAGAATCTTCAGGTTCGTACCCAAGATATTCCAACAGGTCTCTTTCTTTTTAGTTAATGTTTGTGCTGCCCCACACCGTGTGGTGAACATTAGCATCCATACCTAAAAGAAGATCTTTGCCATTATTTTGCACCAGCGCACCAAACCCTCAAGTTTCTTAGTAGATGCGTCACTGTCATGGGGTAGGTACGCTGATGCGATTATTAATTCTTTATCAATACCTTTATTACTTACTTTTACCACCACAGAGGTGAGGTCCAAACTGCATTGGTCAGGAATCAGTAGCGCTGTTACTCCCTACACCACAATACAGGTTCTTGGTCTACCCAGGTTAGGGGTCTTGAAGATGATAAGTCCCGGCACGTTCAACAATCAATTTTTGTTAAAGAGACATGGACGAGTTCGGCGCAGATGGCATGGAAAAGATGAAGATAAAAAACGTCCATCAGAGATTGGAGCTTTGAATTGTGGACGGGCCGGGCTGTACTTACTATAAGGCAATAATTTTGTGTACAACTGTCGCGAGTGAACTACCTTTAGAGCAGCTGTTTGAATGCCTGAGTATATAAAACATATTTTAGATCTAGTTCCTAAATTGCATCGGGTAACAATAAACGAAATGTAACAAATATTCGAATGGTTTTAATAGAAAACCTCTATTTTTGGTATTTAATGTGAATATATAAAAAAAAATTAAAGTAAAATTTGTTTTAAGAAGTATGTTTAAAAATCAGATAATGTAACTGATGTTAGATTTACTTATTGTAATAGGTCATTTAATATATTTAAAAAATAAGAATAAAAAAGTAAGTTAACTAAATTCAAGGTCTATTTTGATTCTATCTTTTTTTGATCATAACTTTATCGCCCTAATTTTTTAACTTTAAGAGTAAAGACAATGGCTTGTGCATTCTATTTAAGAGTTTATCAGACTTGATGTCACATGTGGTTTAATCCAAAGCAGATCCAATGTATCTACATTAAATGTAACCTTGTAGATTTTTCATCGTCTCAGCCAGACAATAGATTATTTTTTTAGTAGAAGTCAAAACGAAAGAATGTTTTTTAAGGTTAAGAATTAATAATTTTACTTCAGATCTTTTATTTTTTCAATAAGTAAATGTTGTGGTTAGTTGGTTAGGTACCCAGTGGTAAAAAAATATTTAGGCGAGACAGGAACAACAAAATTTAAAATTAAAAGTAAAAAAGCTTGGAGCATATAATTTAACTCGGAATTAGGTTAAAAAATCACTTTGGTCAATAAGTCCTCATATTTTTTTGCTGTAACTAAACGCAAGTAACTATTTATATACACATCAGTCAATTGTAAAACTTATTTCTGTAGATTTAAGAAGACTGAGAAGTGGCAAGGCTTTTCCGAATAATATGTTTTTAATTACGTAGAATAAATATCGTCTGTATCGTACAATTAAATAATTTAGAATATTACATTTCACTTAAGGATTGAGATTATTAATGATTAATAATACAAAAAAGTACCCATTCCATCTGTTATTCATTTTATACCTGGATTTTCCATTTTAAAAGTTAATAGCCGTAATGATATAATAATCTTCTTTCTTAGAACCTGACTTCAGACGGGGAATTACCAAATGGTAATGGCTTATTTTTACGTTGATTGGGCCTTATAAATCTTCTTGTCTTTACTAAAAGTCGTAAGAAAAATATAAATGTGGAGTAAACTACTTTTATTATAGGTACCAAAAAAGTATTTAATATATGAAGCTAAACACATTAAAAAAAACTCGATTAAAGGGTTATTGGTTGAATTTTTTTATTGTTTGAAGCTGACTACCATAAAAATAAGTCAGCTTAATTTTAGTAGTGTAAAGTAATATAAAAAAAGTAAATACGACACTTTATACCAGTAGGAATATGTATCAAATTAAAACAGAAAAATAATTTCGTTAGTAATTCCAAGAAAATTTTTTTAAATTTTTATCTATGTAAAAAAACTATAATGTTTATTTGTAGAAAACGCTGTCAAAATTATAAAAACCGTAATAACCAGAACAAATCTGATTAACCAAAAGTTTTAGTTTTCATGGCTACTAAATTAAATTTAAACGTTAACAAAAATTTTATTAACAGTATATGTATTTATAAAATTTATGTTTTTAGCTTAAATAAATTTATTATATTGGCTGACGTAATTTGCATTACGTTTTAGTAAATCATTATAGGAAATTGGTAAAACTAGTATCAGACTAAAAAAACGTAGGAGAAAACTTTAACCCACTGGAAGTTATCTTAACAAAGTAAATTAACAGTTATTTCTTGTTTTAAAACCCCTAATTGGAAGGCGTTGGTATGGATATTAAATATTCAAGCAAATACGCGTGCAATAAAATGAGCTTTTTTTTTGTTTTAGCCACTCCTAAAAATTAAGATAGTCGAGAAAACGTGGCACAAAAATAGGCCTTACAATGGATGTTTTGTGCAGTAAGATAGAATTGAATGCGGATTTTTGCATTCGATTTGTATGAACGGCTACAAACTTTGTGTACAAATGCATTTGTGCATTAAAAAATGCATTTTCTAAATTGATTTTAAATTTTGCAATTTTAAAAAATAATAACTAAGTAAATTATGATGGAAATTAGCCCGAATTTGCTACTCGGGGATTTTCAAGTTCGCTGAACACGACTATGAAGGTGTAAATGTTGTTTTACGATAATTCCTCCTAATATTAGCCCAATTTTGTTACTTGGGGGTTTTCGAGGTCGCTGAACCTCAAAGACTCTTAAGTAACCAATTTGGGCTAATTTTCATCATTATTTACCTAGTTATAAATTTTTCATAATTGCAAACTTTAAAATGAATTTTGAAAATGCATTTTTAATGCACAAATGCAGTTTTTTATTTTCCAAATAATTAAATTTGTTCACAAAGTTTGTAAAAGTTAATGTGAATCGAATGCAAAAAACCGCATTTAAACCCATCTTACTGCAAAAAAAATCCATAGTACATTGCTTCGTTTTCTCGACTGAGACAAATTAAATATAGGTATTCTAAATATGTAACACTAATGTTTTAGGATCTAATATGGTCTAGTCGAAAAAAAAAACAAAAATATTTTTGATATAAGTTAATTGTTGCCTTCTACGTGTTAAAATGGCTGACATTTTCCGAAGAACCAACTTTTTTTTATTTTATTGTGATTATAGTACGGCATCCGAATTAGAGGCCACCTTTACCCATCTGCCAACCAAATAAAAACTTTTTTTATCAAGGCTATGATTAATTCTTAAACATTTAAAACATTTTTGGTAGAGATCGAACGATGTTAGAACAACACCGATACGTCACGGTCTCATATGGCAAACTGATATGAGACCGTGACGTATCGGTGTTGTTCTAACAGCGTTCGATCTCTACTCCCTATATAATGCCAATTCTTATTTTTTTTTATTCTACATCTTAGTACTAATAAAAAACATTTTTGTTTTAATTTCATAAACAAAAAAAATTTTATTTTTTGGCAACCCATTTGAAATGCATTTATTAACATATACAGGGTGTGAAACACAGAGCAAAAGCAGATTTCTTAGGTCGAAATAATGCAATTAATGTATGCTTGCCTTATCCCAAGGTTCATAATAACTAAGATACAGGGCGTTAAACTTTTAATTTTGTTTCCGTTTTTACGTAATAATTTTTAACTAAATGACATAGCGGTACGAAATTGGGGATTGGGGGGTTTTTTAAGGGGCGAAATTTAAATTTGTCTTTATTTTTGATGTTGCTAATAGAGGGCGCTGGCCACGGCCCACCCCACTTGTTTAAGATGGCATAACTTTTTTTAGGCTTAGTATATTGACCTGTTTATTAAAAAATAAGTTACTATAGTTCCCGCTGCGTCAAAAATGTATACATCATTTGGGTCTCTAGGAGCAACTATTTTCGAGATAAACGCACTTAAAAGTACACCGCAAGTTTCCTATGGAAAATAGGTTTTAGCCAATTGTTTTCAAACTTTGCAAAGTAATAATTTTCAATATGCTAACCCTCCCAAAATTACAACCAAAGGTCTCCAAACCTCCAGTGACCTTTAAGGCTGATTTTGGGGGGGTTAGAGGGGTTTTTGGGTTGTGTGCCCGAAGAGATTTATAATTAGCGTGTTGAAAACTATTACTTTGCAAAGTTTAAAAACAATTGGCCGAAACCCATTTTCCTTAAGAAAATTGCAGGGTACTTTAAAGTGCTTTTATCTCGAAAACAGTTGCTCCTAGAGACCTAAATGAGGTATACATTTTTGACGCAGGGGGAACTATTGTAACTTTTTTTTTAATAAAAAGGTCAATATATTAAGCTCAAAAAAAGTTATGCTATCTTAAACAAGTGGGGTAGGACGTAGCTGGCGCCCTCTATTAGCAACATCAAAAATATGGACAAATTTGAATTTCTCGCCTCAAAAAAACCACCAAACTCCCAATTTCGTCGCTATGTCATTTGGTTAAGAAATTATTATGAAAAAACAAAATTAAAAGTTTGACACCCTGTATCTTTCTTATTATCAACTTTCGGATAAGGTAAGTTTACGTTCATTGCATTATTTTGACCTAAGGAATCTGCTGTTGCTCTGTGTCCCATTACTACTGGGACACCTTGTGTATATTTGATAAGAAATAGTTTTCATCCGGTTGGCAGATGGGTGAAGGTCGTCCCTAATTCGGATCATGATGCAATAACACTTGTGACATGTTTTTGTTATATAATTTTTAAGGGTTTTTTTCGAACTAGCCTAACCCAACTAGCAAATTAAGTTCTATAAGGTCTGTATAAAAATTTATAAGATATATCTTATAGGATACTAAAATTCCTATAACGTGCTACACAACAATTATATGATCCTTATACAACCAAAAAGGACCCATTTTTATAGAACGGTTTGGTAGTATAACAGTTCTATTAAAAGTGTATACAACTCTTATACGACTGTTTTATGTACGTTTATACAGCTACTATAAAATGGTTTTTGTAGGGTGTCACGTAGGCACATCTATAAAATGGGATTAAAGCGGCAAGACTTTTATGTCTTATAAAATGGTTGTATAAGGCATTATATTTTTTTATAATGCTGTTTTTTTGAACACAATGAAAACATTTTATCATTTAGCAGTTTAAAAAAGCATTTTTTATTTTTTAGTGCAGAAAATTAGAACCAAATTATATTTTAAGCGTGTTATTGTGAATAAATCTAAAGGTTGTGCATGTTGTAAAAATGGAGACTTGGGCGGTTATCGGTCGTAAAAATATGGCGGGGCAGTTATAATATAGCATATTTTATTAAATCATTTGGAAGGTTTAAATTGCACAAATTTCAATGCGGCGCAAATTTTATTGATAGATTGTAGGCATGTGTTTGGCAAAAAAATGAAGCGCTTTAATTTTAATTAAGTTTCACGTAAACATTTAAAAAAATATAATTTTTTTTTCTTAAAATTATTTTTTTAATGATTTTAATGGTTTATTACAGCATGTGACAGTCCTTTCACAATATAATTCTCTAAATAATAATAAAGTCACATTTTTCAATTTAGTTTCATGTTTCCAACTTAATTGTTCATAATGGCGGAGATAGGCGACACAAGAATTCCTTATTTAAACATGGCGATTTATAATAAACAATTTTATTCCAAATAACTGCCTTTTAAAAAATGTTTCATTTGAAAATAAAACGGTATAGGATAAAACTGTTTTATAACGAAGAATATATAGGCACTATACAACTGTTTTTGACAAGTAATAATAATATTGAGATTCAAGAAAACTAGAGGTTGCCAGATCTTATATGGTACCTAATAAAATTTAAACTTTTAAAACAGCTGATAAAAATTTAATAGTAGGTGCTTGGAAACACTGATCGGTTGACCCAATCATCAGCTGATATCACATATCTATTTTCAATAGTGTTCATTAAAGAAAGATGCAAGATAATTAGCTGATGATTGGGTTAATCGCATCAGTGTTTCCGAATATTATTGTCTGGTTTGTCTTGTGGGATCGGAGGAATTATGTTCTCAAGCTTTGTGGTATTAGGCCTACTTCCATTAAAATTAGAACAAACAATCTCTGGATTACTTGCAAGAATTTGTTGATATGTTTTCTTACAAGCTCTTTTAATATTGCCACTGCGTTTGTTAATTTTTTTCCACTGAGAATTCATTATTTATTAAGCATTATTATTTTAATTAAATTTGTCACCCATCAAAATAAAATATTTTAGTGGAAAAGTGAGGTTACGGCATTCACTTCAGTCTTATAACGCAGATCTTAGAACAAATTTATTCTGTCAGACACTGTTTTATTCTATAAGGCATTTATAAAGGAGAATGTCGTATAGTATCTAAAGTTCACGTATAAAAGTGTTTTATAATGCAGTGCAATTCAATGCTATAAAATATTTATTATGCAACACTATACAGCTTTTATAAGACAAGCTTAAGTAACTATTTTATAGTGTTCTAATATAGTATATTATAGAACTCTTATACAATAGGTATACAGGTCTTATAAAATAATATTTTTGATATTGTATAAAACTTGCTTATAACGTATTATATCATTTTAAAAGAAATTATCGTATAATGCGTTATAGGATATATATCGTAAAAGTCACTATAAAACCATTTAATACAACAATTTTATTTAAAAAACAAAATTATGGCAACAAAAGGCTTAATAAAAACAAACAGTCCCTAAAACAACGCTATTCGACTGTAATACAATAATTCGGTTCTTTTAGAATTCCATTTTGCTAGTTGGGAAGTACTAGTAAACATTCCTTGAAGGTGTAAGATAATGTTATGGTTTCCATAACACTAAAATTTTGGTAACTGGTATACAACGTTTCGGTTAGTATGTATCTCCAACCGTTTTTAAGTGATAACTAAAAACTATATTTATACTACGACCTATATACTATTTGTTTTTTAACCGAAACTTCACCGATTTTTCACAGTTTAACAAGTGGCTGTCAGATATTTGAAATATCAACACTAAGTTTGCCAAACACATTATGGTTGTTTAGAATTATTAGAGCTACTTTAAATTTTCTTTTCTATGGGTGTTGTTTTAAGCATAAAAGTTCTGCAATCCACGCCCTGGACATTTTACTTTGTTCCATTGTCTGTCCAAGATATTAACATTTATATTGTGCATAATTAATATTGTCGATATTTGCATTTATTTTCAAATATCTCAAAAACGGTTTTTACGATATTTTTTTAAAACTAATGCAATATTAATCGAAGTATTGGAAAATTTCCAAAAACCCTAAATTATTTTATTGTTTCGTTAAAAAAATAATAATTTTTTAAAGTTTACATGTGTTGTGTACAGTCTCCTACAAAAATAATTCGATCTAATTTGGAACCGGGCTAAATTTTTGGTCCATCAAATTACTGCATCACGAATTAAACTAAAATAGGAAAAAATGTTATAATCCGTACTCGTACTAGTCCCGGCCCGTTTAACAATCAATTTTTGTTAGAGAGAGATTGGCGAGTTCGGCGCGGATGGCATGGAAGAGACGAAGATAAAAGATGTTTATCCCAGTCTCTATTTGACTTGTGGACGGACCGGACTTTACTTTCTATAAGGTGATACTTTTAATGTAACATTTTATTACAACTGAATATTAAATAGACTAAAGCCCTGATGATGTATTTGGTCATTGGCTCCTACTATAAATAAATATCTTAAACAAATGGTCAGTTTTTCAACCTCTCACGTACTACCGAATAAATATTTGCCACTGCACGCATTCCAAAAATATTCCTATAATTTTACCCCTGGATCCATTGCCTACTAATTTTATTTAGCCGTATAATTACTTTTGCAAATTATATTACGTAATTCTAATTAGTTATTATACAACCATCAACCATTTCAGGTTCACGTTCATGGTTTATTTCTTAATTAAAGTCACCGCTGGCTGGCAATCTGTAAAAGTATAATAAAATCAGCGGGGGACCTTGTACTTGACGTTCATTAAAATCAACTTGACGGAACAAGATTAATAAAAATTATTAAAATAAAACAAGTGTATCGTTTTTTTTTCGGTGACCTGTCAATTAATTTTTATATTGCATTCTTTTAATTCTTTTTAGTAAGTCATGCCTAGACTGTCTGATTATTAATAATCAATGTTTTTTGCTATGTCTATGCAAAATCAATAATAAGTCGAATTTAAATTTAAATTTTTTTTGTAGAAGCCAACCTTAAATATATATATTTATATAATATATATATATATATATATATATATATATATATATATATATATATATATATATATATATATATATATATATATATATATATATATATATATATATATATATATATATATATATATATATATATATATATATATTTTATATATATATATATATATATATATATATATATATATATATATATATATATATATATATATATATATATATATATATACATATAGTGGCCTATTTATGAAATCGCAATGGCGGATCCTATATGGTGACCTAAAAGGAATCGTTTCATCTAATTTATTAAATTTTTACGTTATAGGTTCTGCAGTAACCGATTAAAATTAGCATAAACATGATCGATTTATTTATTTTGACACACCTTTGTAAAAAATACCATTATTACAATTATACCTTCAGTTTCTAATATTTTGTTTAAAAGAATAGAAAAAAGATTAATGATCTATGGGACTGCGAATAACAGAGAAAGCAAGCTTCTATAGGATAGTACCAGTATCATTGCCCTTCGGTAGAATATTAAATATACCTTTGTTGTCGTACTAGAATCACAGTCAGTAAAATTGTTTATTAACAGTTAAAAAAGGACTTCCCATTCTTACTATGAGTCTCTCCTGGACGCGTTTCGCCGCCTCACAAAACTCATCAAGAGGGGTGTGTCGGTAGCCTGTAAACAGAGGAAACAAGCGTCTACTTTTAACTGTCAAAAACTTTTACACTGAAAAAAAAATTCCACCTTTTTTAATATATCAGAAGATGTTGGTATCAATTTTCCTTAATGTAATTTCACTACTGCATCAAAGGGTAGGATCTAATATTCTTATTAAAGAAATATTCGAATTGGCTAACACATGAAACGCACCTAACACGGGAAAACCACTACATGTAAGCCATCGTTTTAAGTCCCGGAAAAGATGACCTTGTATTTTTTAAAAATTTAATTTTGCCCCACGTACATCACCTTCAGTTAATTCAATTTTAATGCAGTATATTTTACGTTGTTGTCAATATAGAATTCAAAACATATGTACCCCCACCGGTGCTGCCCCTAGGGGATCTTTTTTAAATCTTTAGAGGAAAAAGGCTAATTTCTTTAGGATTTGTTTGCAATAATTGACACTAGCGTCTTTCTGAAATTATGTCAGATTAGATGGAATTTAAGACAAAGCTTTTTAACGGCCAAATGATCATGTAACATTTTACATAAGCTGGTGTAACTAATGCCTAAAATGGCCTCAAAATTACAATATCATGAAGAGCTTGCATCATCCACTTTCTGCGTAGCATTAATGTTTTCTGACACAACAACTGATTTTGGACTATTTTCACATCTTTAGTCGGTAAATTAACCACGATCAACGTCCTTTTACCGACGTTTCACCTGTGTTAATAGTCCACGTTATAAGTCATAACAAATTATTGCACGAAAATGTTCACGAGGTATTTCCATTTATTTGCTGCGACAGTAAATAAAACAAATCTTGCTGTACGCCGACCATCCTACTGATTTAAAGTAGGTGAGAACGTCGCAGAGGGAAATCTCCTTAATGTCGGCCAAAGAAAAATACCCATTCTAAAAAGGTGCTTTCGTAATTGACAATGTCCAGTAAGAACGCCCGCGATTAGACGAAGGCTTTACCAAGTAGTGTTTAGCTGTATTTTTGTCAGGATAGTTTAGTAACTCCCTGGAGAAGTTACTGTTTTATCCCATCGTCTTGTAAACTGCTGATGAGAGTGTCTTTTGATTAGGTCTTTTATCGCAAACCCTTTCAGACCTACGAAAGGTTCAGGTCCAAAAGGTTTGGTTCCGGCAGCCTTCCTGGCCAACGAGTCAGCAATGCGGTTGCCTTTGGAAAGATCGTGTTCTTTGGTCCAGCAGAGGGTGACCACATTCCATAACCGTCAAAACAACCTCCTTGACGAATATGTCAAGGGGTGTAAGGTTTAGGATTACCTTCATGGTCCTAGTTGGTGTTGTTCTCATAGGCTCCGGTGGTAAACTAAAAGTATATTAATGGTTAGATTAAAAATAAAATCTTAATAATACAATCTAGATATATGATCTAATTTTTCACGGTAAGAAATCAATTATTTAAAGACATTAAATAATAAAAAATATACCAGATACTATCGGTAAAATAATAATAATAGCCTGAAAGGAAAAAAAGTTAATTATTGTTCTTATTTTAAACTTATATCCTTATATTAAAACAAGTGTCAAGTCCAAGGTCTTGTCTGTTTAATTGCTTTTATGAAGTTATCTATCTTTTAGCAGTATACTAAGTATTACACCATACAGAGAAGAATACTATTTTGTAATATATTATAAAAATAACTATATTAATAAAAAGCAAGGAGTGTTTTCTTTCAGACTTATAATAGTCCGGGAGGCCACCGCAAAAAAACCAAGCTTAATGAGAACCGCATGAATTTTTTTTTATATTACCATGAACTATAGTCAATTCAAAGCCGCACTACTGCCTCAGCTCAGCGGGTTAAAATCGCATTTTTTTAATTGTGAAAAATGTTTTTTTTTAATATAACTCGAACACTACTGACTTTAGGAAAAAATGGTATATAGTCAAAGTTAATGGTCCAATAATTTTTTTTTTAATAAAATTTTTGTGACTCTTTTAGTTTTAATGGAAATACAAACAAAAAAATTTTGGTCATTAAAAATTTTGCCAATAATATTTTATTAGTACAAGTAAGTATACCAGCTTCGATCCATTTAAAAATTAATTTAAAATGTCCTATTTATTGAATAAAACAAATTAATACCGTTGATTGAGTAGTGTTTTGGGAAGATGCCTAATGTCTATGAAAACAAACGTGGCTCGCAACAAAAATTATTTCTATCTTTCTTAAACCAATGCAAATAGCATCTTTCGTCCTTTTTGAGTGACGACTGATGCCGAGTGATTCCGAAAAAAGCGTGATCGATTGGTGCTGCCCCAATAAAATTTACGGCGTTTGTGTAAACAACGGTCGAATTTAAGTGGTGGCCTGGGTTTTAAAATTTTTATTAGAGACATAAAATAGAATCGGGTTTTTGTCGCTACACGCTGCGTTGCCAGATCTAAAGAAATTTCTTACCCTTTACGGGAAGTTAACCATGTATAATTATTGTGTGCTTAGATACATTTTTTATTTAATTATTTTCAGTTTGAGAACAAAATAAAAGACTGATAAATTTAAAAGCTATTTTTTAATTATGCTTACCGTTGATTGGGTTCAGCTCTAGGTACAGGGTGACCCGCCTAAAAGTCCACTCCCCTTTAACTTTTTGATTTTAATAGCTATGTGCCTATATTTTTTTTGAGAAAAAATATTAAGATAAAAAGATTTAACTTACCTAAACAGTACAGCACAGTGTCTCAAAAAGTAATTCTTTCTTGAGCTGTTGGTTTAGTGGGAATAAAGAATGAAAGGACTAATTACTAGTTTCCTTGTGAATCTTTTTTTTTTGGGACGTATTTATTAAGCCCTTATTGAGGCTACAATTTTTCCTCCAATAGTCGCAAAAATAAAAGGTTCACAAAGAAACTAGTTCTTTATTCTCACTAAACTGACAGTCCAAAAATTAAAAGTTCATAGGATGCTAACGCCAACATCATTTACCTATTTCTTTCTATAAATCAAATTTTTGGTTTAAGAAAACATATTTATTAAAATAATTAAAATTTATAAATAACGAAAACTTTATTCTTTATTAAAAATATTTTCTCTATACAACTCTATACAAAACATATAAATATGTAATAAAAATACCTAATAATAAAACCTCGAATAAATATAACATGACAAAACTAAATTTAAATAAATATAATTTTTAGAGTATTGAAGTGAAATAAGTATTTAAAATAAAAAATACATGATATTTCGATTTATTTAATGCTCCTATTTGTTTTAGGAATCTGGGAAATTAATTTTTCTGTTCATCTTACAAAAAAAAATGGTCATGTTTTAGGAATCTGGGAAATTAATTTTTCTGTTCATCTTACAAAAAAAAATGGTCATAAGTCTAAATATTATTTGCTTATTAAAATTGAATTAATAACTTTAAAATTTACATAGGCTTTTAAAGTCTTTTGTTTTATACAGGATTGCAGGATGATACAAATTCTTGTCGAAGTATAGGGATCTTGGTAACCACAGGAGATACAGGGTCAGTTAAGTAAATGGGGGCAAAGATGCGCAAATTTATGACCAATAAAATGCCTCTCTGAAATTTGAAAATATCCGTTCACTTCGAGAATTAACCGGACGAAACAGACATTTTATAAAATCGTTTTATTTTTTCCTGTGCTTATTTCAAGATATACTTAAAATTAAATGACCCTTTTTATAAAAACTTTTTCCCCTTCGTTAGTATTATCAAATCTAAAATCTGACGTTTCGTTTTTTGAGCGTCATAAAAACAAAAAACGTGTAATTTTAAATCTAATAAAAACAAAATCTTATAAAAGAATGTGTTAACAAAATGAAACGGGATTTCTTTTAAGTTACAAATAAAAGCATGGGTATTTTTAAAAGCTCAAAACACCCTGTATCTCAAAAAGTAATCGCGTGCATGTGTGGTAATTTAAGAAGTTAAAATATTAATTTTTCTATGGGGGATTTCGTTTTTACTGCCTAATTTTTTTGTTTTTGGTAAACTTTTAATTTCCCATTGTAATGCTCGAAACAATTTTATTTTAATAAAAATATCAAGAATATACAATTTTTGATTCTTGCATGAATTTTACCAATTACCGTAAACGCCTTCTATGTTCAATAATAATTGTTCCCCAATTGTACTTTTTATCCCAAATTCACATTTATGTTTATCAAAAATTACATTTAAATGTTTAAGCATAAACATTGTGACATTGTTCATAATTTCACTTGATCTTTTTAGATAATCAATGGAATCTTTATTTCCATAGTCTTTTGCCAGTAAAAATTTTACAGAAATCTTTTTTATATTTCATTAAATAAATCAATAAATCATTATTTAGTTTATGTTTTCCTAAACAGATGGCCGATGCTAGCGCTCGAAGCGGCTAAAACATTTGTCGGTGTTTTTACTTCCCATAAGCTTATGTATCTTCCCCAAACACTACTCAATCAACGCTAATACACATGTGCCTCGAGGCAATGGGGGATAACTAGTGGCACAAATATTAATTTTTTTTTTTTTTTGGTCCAATAACTGTACACATACCTATCCATTTGAAACTTTAACCAAAATGAAATTTAAATTTTATTTAATTAAAAAAATAAAAAATAATAAATCTATCTGGGTGTTATATACCTGGCAGGACGTTTAACATTTCTCGATCTTCTATGCTTCTATGTATATAACTCATCGTTTTAATATTTTTATTATCGGTTTCAATAAGAATATTATTAATTTTTAAAGACAATTACTCGTTCAAAATAATGTTGAGAAAATTTTAATGATATTTTTAACATGAATTTTTTTTTAAGTTCATTATTTTTTTTTTCAGTTGAATTATTGTTTAAACTTTAATTTAATCATATTTTAAAGTCGTAAATTAATGGGTAAATACCATAATTCAAATAAGAATGGCTGTAAGCCTAGAAAAAGAAATCTTTTAAAAGTTTAATACTAAAAAACTATATAAAAAAATACGTTAAAATTATGTATAAAAATTTCTCAAAATCATTCTAAACGAGTAACTGTCTCTAAAAAATTATTGATTTTATTATTTAAATCGATAATAAAAATATTTAAACGATGACCTATACACATAGTAGCATAGGAGATGGAGAAATGTTCTGTGTCCTGTATATAACACTCAGATAATGGAGTCATTTTTTTTAATTAAATAAAGATTAAATTTTATTTTAGTTAAAGTTTCAAGTAGATCGGAATGGGTACAGTTATTGGACCAAAAAAATTAAATAAAATATCCGTGCCACCAGGTTATCCCCCAATGCCTCAAGGCCCATGTGTATTAGTTTGTTTAATTTAATGAATAGAACGTTTTAAATTGATTTTTAAATGGATCGGTGCTGGTAAGTATACCAGCACCGAGTAAGTATACTTGTACCAGAAAAAATGTTGTTACAAGCGAAATATTTAAGGGGCAAAATCACTTTTTTGCTTATATCACCTTTAATACTTCTTTTATTAAAAAAATGTATATAACTTTTTTCTAGAACTTACTAAAAAACATATTTTTTGTTTTTTATATTTTTTCGAATTTTTTGAATTTTTTAATATATTTGCGTTTTTATTTTAAATTTAAATCGTTAATATCTCAAAAACTAACTAACTATAAAAAAATCTATAAAACAAAACTAACAAAGTTTTATTAGACCATTAATTTTGATTATATATATTTTTTTTAAATCAATAGTTTTCGAGTTATATTAAAAAAAAAACGATTTTTCACGATTTTTTTAAGGTAAAAAAATGCTATCTGAACCCGCTGAGCTGAGGCAGCAATGCGGCTTTGAATTGACTATTGTTCGTAGTAATATAAAAAAAATGTTTCATGCGGTTCTTTTGCGGTGGCCTCCCGGACTATAACTTAGATAAAATAAATAATTTGTGTAAATTGTATTTACTCGTAAGTTATACCTTTAACCATATAACATTTAAAATGACCCGAAAAATTTACACGCTGTAATCTTTATATTAATTATTAATTTTTTTGAACAAAACTTTCTTTAATAGTTTTTGTATAAACACAAAACAATGTTTTTTATATTCTCTTAAGTTAAAAAAATATATCGAGCTTTTAAGGTAAAAACACATTTCTTTGTGTTTTTACTTGCAATTTTGGTTATTTACGACTTGTTACCGAAACGTTGATGGTTTTTTTTTCATTTTTAAAAGTTCTGTAAGTTTCTTTTTTAGTTTGAAGTCCGGGAGGTTTATTTGACTCGGTGCACTCTGCGTATAAGAGTCCCTAAGACCTGGACCAAGCAGTCTTTTCTGGCGAGTGTAGCTAGTGACCCAAAGGGTATTTTGTAATAAAATAATCCGTTATAACAATATAAAACATTTTACATCTTTGGTAGTATTACGAATTTAAACATTTTTAAACACGTAATTAGGCATTTAAATACTTTATGTCATACTAGTTCATTATGTGCTTTTATAGCTTGGTTACCGACTACATTATGGTGCATTTTATACTCGAGCGTGCATAAAGTGCACTTTAAAGCCCACACGGGCATAAATTGCATTTTATGGCCCGCGCAGGCATAAATACAAAAAAAGATGTTAAACTCAACGCCTTTTCAGGAGCCAGCTCTTTTAAAAAACCCTACGAAAAAACATACAAAATTTTTCTTTCTTCCTATTTTTAGATCGTAGAACACGATTTTATGAGATGCTTGAGGATCATGTTCTTTTGGGTTGTAGGAACGTCGCCCTCAGGTATAAACATCAACTTAATACCCTTGGTACAGTATCGGCCATTAAATTTTCGGAAGTTCTTTTTCCCTTTCGTAAAATAGGCTTATGCCACCTTCTACTGAATATAAATACCTGTTGAAAAACCTAATAAAGAAACAGGTGTTCGTTGTCAGTGTCTAAAAATTTTTTTAAATGCCAAACTTAACTCTGGATTAAAAAATATTAATTATATTAATAATTATTCATTATATTGAGTAGATAGGTTGGCCAGAAAGGGATGTGGCGAAAGAACTTAACATCCCGAAGAATACTATTCATTTTGTTAAAAAAAATGGCAGGAAACATACTCCTTTGAGAGAAGAGCTGGAAGTGGTCGCCGCAAATTATCGAGTCAAGAACAAGATAATAATTTAGTAAATGTTTTTAGAAACCAACCATTTAAATCTGTAGTTACAGCAAAAACGAAAAACAATTTCCCAGCATCAGTTAGAACGGCACGGCAAAGAATTGCGCTGCCACTCGGCAGCCTTAAAACCGTTTTTAACAAATACAAATAAAGAACAACGCATTGGATTTGCTCTACAATTTTACTTGGAGCCTCCACTTTTTTGTGGAAAATATAATATTCACCGATGGAAAAGTGTTTCAGTTGTGCTACAATGGGATACTTAAGAAACACGATTTGATGAAAAATATATCCAAAAGGACAGAAGTAGTGGGTGATTTTCGGTGAATGTTTGGGGGTGGCTGAGTGCACAAAGACTGCAGTGTTATTTTATCGAAGGAAAAGGGTTTAATGCGGAGGTATATATAGGTTCAAGATTTTGAGTGCATGCATGGGAATCTCGGAAAAAGTAAGAAGACAGTTGGGTTTAAAAATAGGCAAGTTGCGCATTTAGCTGCCTAACAACATGCCGTCTAGAAATTTTCCCAGGGCTTCCAGAGATATCCGAAAAAAATTGGATTTTGCTTTTTTTTTGAGATTTGGATAAAAAATATTTTTTGGATATTATCATTTTTTAAGTTCCAAAAGGTTGAGATTTTCGTAAGACTTTCGTTTTGTTAAAATCAAACTTTTTTTTAAAAGACCCCAATTGTTATTGCATTTTTGAAAGTTAAAACCCATTTAATGATGAAACATTTAATATTTCTCTTAAATAAACATATTTTCCATAAAAGACAATGAGTTAGACAAGGAACGCCATCATTTCTTATTGGGGCGTTCCTTATTTGTTTATAAATATTAAGTGTTATACATTTTTGTAATTGGGATAATAAGGGGTTTAAAAAATTAGATAAAAACCAGCTCCATATTTAAAAATAAAGTTGATGATGGTTTAACAAAACGAAACGTCGTACGGAAAATCTCTCAACGCTTGGGAGGGGTTTTAAAAAATGGCCATAGAAAGTTTTTTGTTTTTCCATATCTCTTTAAATAACGTCAGAAAAATAAGAACGAAATCGGCAAATTTCGGTTTTTCCCAGATATTCCGGAAGTACTCGGAATTTTGCAACTTTTAAAGTGGACATGGTTAGTTACGCAAATACACAACTTTGCCATAATTTAACCGACTTCGTATCTTTTATGGTTTCCGAGATCCCCATGCATGCACTCGAATCTGTGGCACCCTGTATAGATCTACTACAGAATATCATGCTTCCTTCTGTACTGGATCGATATCCGGACAGAAATTTTATCTTTCAGCAAGATAAGTGCGCCATTCTTACGGCCCGGCAAGTCGATGAATGTATGGAAGAGCAGCGTATCAAGGAACGTCACTCATATCCTTAATGTATGGAGTTGGCTTATTAATTAAAAAAATAAATAGGGAAAATGAGTTTAGGCCGCAAAACCGAACTTAAAGATAAAATTTTACAGGCGTAGAATGAGTTACGAGGAAATCCGGACTACGCCCGGGCTTTGATCCATTCGATGCCTTAGAAGAAAACGGGGCCGCAATAAAATATTACATTTGTTTGAAAGGATATTTAAGTTTATTTGAACTTATTAAATTGTTAATTAACTTATTGATTTGTTAGTTTTTATAAAATATAAATACTTTCTTTTACCTTTTGGTTTATTTATAGTTATTAAAAGATAAACAAAGTAAAAAAGAGTGATTTACAAAAATTGGCAGAAAAGTCAACATTTGACAAATTTTTGCCCAAGATTTAATGGCCGTCACTGAACATAAATAACTATTATGCACGATGACATTGTAATATGGCAATTATAACAAAATGTTTGTGACATAAACTTCTTTTTATAATCCGTAAGTGCTGTTATAGACCGCGGGCTACAATGAATGGTCGTCTATTATAAACAACAATACACTTATTTAATATTTTATTTAAAATTAATATTTACAGTAGGGTTGGTACAATAAATCATGTTTATATTTGGTTGGGTAGTATTCGCAATTATATTGGTAAGAGCGCTACTTCTCATACTATTGGCCTTAAATGTCACTAGGGATTTGAAAACGTTTGAGGGCGATTTTGGGGGGGGGGAGTTAGAGGGGTTTTTGGGTTCTGTGTCCGTGTTGATTTTTGATCAGCGTGTTAAAAACTATTGCTTTGCAAAGTTTAAAGATAATTGGCCAAAACCAATTTTCCATAGGAAAATTGCGGGGTCCTTTAAAGACATTTATCTCGAAAACAGTTGCTCCTAGAGACCTAAATGAAGTATACATTTTTGATGCAGAGGAATTTATAGTAAATTCTTTTTTAATAAAGAGATCAATATCCTAAGCTTAAAAAAAGTTATGCCATCTAAAACAAGTGCGGTAGGCCGTAGCTGGCGCCCTCCACCAGCAACATCGAAACTATGAACGAATTTGAATTTCTCGCCTCAAAAAACCCCCCAATTCCCCAATTTTGTGCCGCTATGTCATTTAGTTCAGAAATTATAACGAAAAAACGAAATCAAAATTAAAAGTTTGACACCCTGTATCTTAGATATTATCAACTTTGGGATAAGGCAAGTTTACGTTAATAGCATTATTTTGACCTAAGGAATCTGCAGCTGTTCTGTGTCTCATTACTTCAGGAACACCCTGTATATTAATCATCCATAAAGTTTTGTATACATAACGGGCATGAACCTACAATACCCTTAATATATAAATACCTATTGCTTTGCCACAGTTAAACTGTCGCTTTTATCACTTACAAAACACCGATGTTCAGTATCAAATTTGTTTTATTTATTTTATTATATTCAAATTTTGCGCTTTTTACTTATTTGTTTGTCTTTTTATTTATAAGGACGTTTTAAATACCTTTCTATAACATCATTATTAGAAAGCATACAAGTGTGCTATTTATTTCCGGATTCAACGTTTTGAACTTCAATCACCAGTAATCAATCAATCAATCAAGGAGCGTATTCACTTAGCGTGGCCTGTTCGTTATCGTTGCCGCGTAAAGTGGATACCAAACTAGCAAACAAAAAAAATTCGACATAAAATTAATTTTCTTAATCGAACAGCTTATTTATAAGTTTGTTTTTGAAAACAACCCATTTTTCCAGATACGTTTTAATAAAAAGAATTTTGCAGTGATTTTTAGTAACAATAAAATCAATTTAATTTGTATGAGCAATTTGCCTATTTAATCCTCATTGGATGACACTGTACATAACAAATTTTTTGACTTGCAAATTATGCAAAAATAATCTTAATTAATAGTGCATTATTTATTTTAAAATATATTATTGTTATTCCCTTTCACTTTATTATTTGCATAACACTAATAATGAATTATTATTTTTAAATAATTTAAACGATCTAAAAACCACATTGATGCATTTATGCATGCAGTAAACCACAGAAAAATATTACAAGTCTTATTTTATAGTAATAAAAAGTAAAATAGTGAAATAAAAAACCGGACATTAAAAACGGTAGGACACTGTCAACGGTCAAATTAGACCAAAAAATAAGAATGAAGGTACATAAATGTACATCAATCTGAAATCAAGTAAAATTGTTCAAAACATAATTCAAAATAACATTTTAAAATCCCTCATCGTTCCGGTACGTGGAAAAAAATTGACTCGAGGTCAAAGGTCAAAAAATGGGTTTTTCGCGATTTTCTTCAAAACTATAAGTTTTATCGTAAAATTACTTAAAAAGAAAATTGTAGATTATAAAATTATCTATAAAAAAATTATCAATAATTTTTTTTCTAAAAACCCACCATTCCTGAGATATAATGACTCAAAAAAGTGTAAGCGTCATTGTATGCACACGTTTCTACTCCACCTCTGTGGTAGTGTACTTAGCGCGTTTTTTTTTACGTGGTTTCCCCAGTAGGCCTGTTCCACAGCTCTGTTATGATTCTTTTTAATTGAAAACTATTGCATAATAACAGATATTCGCAAGGGTTGGAATCGATAAAAGCGATGGAAATTAAAAAACAGTAGAAAAATTTATTCGTGCGATTCAAAATCTTCAATTACTTCTTCTTGTTGTTCTTCTTCTTGATCTTCTTCTTCCTTTTTTTTTTCTTGATCTCCTTCTTCTTCGTCAATAGCGATGTATCGCATGTCTGTTCGTCAGTATCAAACGAATCCTCTGCTGTTGGTGATTCAACATTAGAACACAAGCGGCTTTGACAATTCGTGCATGCCAGAGAACAAAACAGTCCAACTTTTTTGCAACACATTTAGCACTGCATCCCTTTTTACAGTTGCAAAAAATTGTGTTTAGCATTTTTTTCGGCGCAGGTGAGAGTAAAGTCTGAATTAGTTCTAATGTATTATCGACCAACTTCCAACCCCAATCTTTTGAGTCTAGCTGATAACCAAGCCACACTTGAACTTGGTAATATACCCGAAAGAGATGTTGATGAGCAGCAATTAAAGTTGGAGAAAAGACAAGCTAATTGGATTTGTTTTTTATTTCGAATGTTTTTAACAAAACATGCATATCGATACTTATCTAAGCAAGTAGTTTATATTCCCGATATTGATGGCTAGATCGTCATTTTACCTGATATTCTCATAGTTATACTTATGAAAATTTTATATTTTAAATGTAATTTACAATCACCGATAAAAAAAATACTTATATTACAGCTACAGAGATGTATATACGTGACGTACTTATGCATACAATGACGCTTACTACTTTTTGAATTTTATCGTTATATCTTTGGAACGGTGGCTTTTAGGAAAAAAAATATTAATACCTTTTTTATAGATAATTTTACGATCTACAATTTTTGTTTAAAGTTATTTTACGATAAAAGTTACCGTTTTAAAAAAATAACCCAAACCAATTTTTTTGACCTTTGACCTTGAGTCAATTTTTTTCCACGTAAAGGAACGATAGGGAATTTTGAAATGTTGTTTTTTATTAGGTTTTAAACAATTTTACTCACTTTCAGCTTGATGTAAATTTATGTATTGAATGTCTGGATTGACCGGACTAGTGGGAGAGCTCATACCAAATATAATGCCATATAACGAGTCGGTGAGAAAATCGATGAGAGTCCATTATTACATTATAAATAATGTAGGTTTCGGTAAGCCGGGTTTATTGCAAGGGTGAACCTAGGATTTTCAAATTTATTTATCTAAAAGGTGAGACATGGGACCCAAACCAAATATATACGAGATGATATTGACTTAAGGGGAACGCTTTGGTAAAGAAAATTTTTATTTGAAGTTTGCGAAGAGAGAATTTAAGTTTTAAAGGTGATATTTTTTTTTCGTATATGTGATTAAATTTTATTGTCAAATTCCAAATTTCGCCAAAATATCTGCATTTTTTTTTTTTTGAAATTAGAGGCATCTGAAATATATAAATAGGCACCGGTTTTTTTAGCCCAATGTTTTGGCCAAAACCTTTTCCAACTTTTATTTCCTTGGATTTAAAAAAATTTTTTTTTTTTATTTTTCTTTAAATAAAATTAATAAAATTAAATAAAAAA
>JAHBCN010012547.1:0-26408 GCA_019359885.1 Listronotus oregonensis
AAAATTCCTTTTGGAAAAAAATTTTGCCACATTGAATAAAAAGCCGGGTTTTTTTCCCTTGTGGGGTGAGGGGGCTAAAATTTCGCGGATTCGACGGACATTCAAGTAAAAAAAGGTGCAAGGGCCCCCGATGCCCCCTAAAAGCATTAGGGATAAAACTATTACGTTTGGGGGGACGGTAATTAAATGGGGACTTATAAATAAGTTAATTGGAAAATTTAATTTTGGGAAAAAATATATTTTGGCGATAATTAAATAAAACATAAATAGGAATTCAAATTTAAATTTTAAAATATATTAATATATCATTATGATTGTATTTTATTTTAGATTTTGGGGGGAGGCCATTTCCAATGCCCAAAAGGGCCACTGAAAAGAAAAAAATTTGTATTTTTGGATGTTTGTAAAAATATATTAAAAACAAAACTACTTTTGTGTAAAAAAGTAAAAAAAAAGCCCCGTGTGAAGCGGGACTTTTGCTTTTTTTTAAAAAAGTTTTTGATGTAAAATGTTGTTTAATTTTTTTTGGCAATCATTAACAGATGAAAAAAAATTAAAAAATTAAAAAATTTTTTTGAAAGGGTAAGCATGATTCTTCTGGTGAGTTCGTACTCCGACTTGCCTTGGGGGCTGTCCCAAAAAACCTTTTTTTAAGGGCGGATCCCCCCACTTACTTTCGTTAAAGATCGTTATTCAATGGGGTTATTTTTGAGAAAAATACTTTTTGTGTTTTTCCCCATACAAAATTTAAATATCGAGTTTTTGGGCTAAAAAACCTTTCTTTATTTTTTTTTTGTGGTCTGTTTCTTCTTTAGAAAAAGAACATTTGAGTTCAAAATTTTTTTCCCCAATGTAAAAGGTCAAAATCCAGTGGGATTCGGGCCCCTAGGCAACATAGGATGGAATGGGAACATCTAGGTTGCTGGTTACCCCCCTTTTTTTTTTGGGTTTTTTTGGAACGGGACCCAGCTAAGATGAACACAAGGCTTTGACTCAAGGTGTTGCATCCTGCTGTAGTGGAGACACCCTGTTTTTAACAAAGTGTTTTCAACGATGCCTCTGAGATACAGGGGACCTCTGAGTATCTAGCCTTACTGCTAATGGGGTGCCCTGGTGGACTATTAATTTCCCTTAGCCCCAAACAGAACGGACAGAACCATTTTCCCATGGGAAAAAAGTGACAAATGCGCTCCAGAAACGGATAAATCCGTTTCGAAGATGCCCTCAGGTCACAAATCCGTTTCGAAAGATACCCCTAAGTCAACGGCCCCTGTTTCGGGGAGGGGCTAATCCATGAAAAACAGGTGAAAAAAAAAGGGTTCCTGAATCAACAGAAGGCGGACAGAACCCCTTTTATGGAAAAAAGGGTTTCCCTGGCTTTAAAAAAAAAGCGGATAGGACCGTTTTCATAGGATCAGGGGAATGCGGCGGATACCCCATGCCGGGGGAGGGGGGGGCCTGATGGATCAATCGTCTGCTCGTCGACCCTCCAGGAGACAGGGACATTAGAACACATCAGAACAATTTGTGATCGTGCCCGGTAGCGGAGAAGAGGAGATGTAAGAACTCTCTCCCAATCTGGTATCGGATTTATTAGAAGTCCGATCCTATTGGGAGAAATATAAAAAAGTGTGAGCCACAATAGACCACCACTCACTTTAAACCTACCTTCCTACCTACCTCTATTCCCCTTCCATATATCTGATATTGCGAGCTCACAGAGTAGATCTCTTTTAACAAGCGTCCTCGAAGTTTCGTTCGCGGGTGCGGCCTAATATTTTCTTTAGCCTTTGGAGGCCGCAAGAAATTAGCCGGCGGGCCGCGGGTAGATGTCCCTTGCTCTAGTATAAACCACTACAGAGGGTGGCTTCTAATAATCGCCACAGACCAGATCGTCGCACACTCCAATACACGATAACCTTAATTTTACTATTTGTTAAAAATATTGTAATTCACATACATGATTTGCGAACTTTTAAGCATTTTTCAATGTTCAGTGTGGTATCTGTTGGCACAATACATTCGGCAACAACATATAAATTTTCAATGACCAATTTACCAAAAATATTAGCCCATTCGATGCTTGCACTATAAAAGATCCGTTTTCTGGGTCTATGTCCAATAGTCTGATACCTTGAATCGAGATGTGGCGACATTCTCCTGATTTAATACAACAACAGTAAAGCCGGGTTCAAAGGCATCCTTCGTCGCTCTACCTGTGGCTCTACTCTAATAAATCAGTTCTTTCAAAAACCCTTTTCCAATATAAATAACATCATGGTCAGAATCCCATAAAATCTGTACAGTGACTGACTATTGAATCTTGGGCAAAAATTTGTCTTATTTTGACTTTTTGTCAATTTTTTTAAATCCTTTTTTTCCTTGTTTGCACCCAATACTATAAATAAAGAGGTAAAAGGAAATATTTATATTTTATAAACAACAAATTAATAAATTAATTAACAATTTAATAAGTTTAAACAAACTTAAATATCCTTTCAAACATATTTAATATAATATTGCTTACAGTTTTTTTCTAAGACAGAGTTTAACCCTTCCAGGCATCAATGGAGCAAAGCCCGAGCGTAGTCCGAGGGTTTCCACGTAACTCATTCCACGCCTCTAAAATTTTATTGGGTTTGTTTACATTTTTTGGCCTAAACTCATTTCCCCATTTATTTTTTTTTTAATAATAAAGGCACAAACATTTTTCCCAACATTTAAATCCGGACTACGTGCGGGCAACGGTAAAACCTGATATGCTGCTCTTCCATCCCTTCATCGACTTGCCGGGCCGTATGAACGGGACACCTATCTTGCTGAAAGATAAAATTTCTGTCCGGAAATCGATCAAGTACAGAAGGAAGCATGATATTCTGTAGTAGATCTATATATACCGCCGCACTAAACCTTCCTTCGATAAAATAACATACCCCCAAGTCCTTGTGCACCCCAGCCACCCCCCAAACATTTCCAAAAAATCGCCCACTACTTCTGTCCCTTTGGGTATGTGTTCCTTAAACCCTTTCCCATTGTGCACGACTAAACACTTTCATTGGTAAATATTATTTTTCCCAAAAAATCGGGAGGTTTAGTAGTGTAAAAACAAATCCAATGCGTTGTTCTTTATTTGCTTTAATTGTTAAAAACGGTTTTAAGGTTGCCGGGTGGCAGCGTCAATTCGGATATTTGCCTTATTCTTCGTGCCTTTCTAACCGATGATGGGAAATTGCTTTCCTTTTTTCTGTAACTATAAAATTTAATTAGGTTGGTTTCTTAAAAGCATTAACTAAATTATTGTCTTGTTTTGTTCGATATTTTGGGTTTTGGACCACTTTCAGCTCTTCTCCAAAGAGTGTGTTTCCTGCCATTTTTTTTTAACAAAATGATTAATACTCTTTTTGATGTTCAGCTCCTCCGCCACATCTCTTTCTGGCTAACCTCTTTGCTCAATATAATGAATAATTATTACTTTTTGATCCAAAGTTTGGTTTAGCATTTTAAAAAATATTTTTAGACACTGACAACGGACACCTGTTTCTTTATTAGGTTTTTCAACAGGTATTTATATTCAGTCATAAGTCTATTTTACGAAAGGGAAAAAGAATTGCCCAATATTTAATGGCCGTTACTGTACATCTAAATCTATAACTCGTTCGTATCATGGATTTTCGTCGATACCACCATTGAAAGTGGAAACAATTCTATGCTAGATGTAACAATAAAAGCTAATACTCTCAAATCTGTTAACTCTAACATGCTCCGTCCTTCAAGTAAAAATTTAAATATTGTAATATACAGCGTGATCCGGGAGGGTGAAATGAAATTTAGGTATACCAAACAATGCACGACGTGCTTTGGTAAATAGCATTCGGTGACTTTCGATTTTCAAATAAGAAACCTGTATATTCTTACATTTTTATATTTCTGAACACATTTTGCATCCAGCGATATCCCATATTATGTCCAATTTTAACAGCTTCCCACAATTCCGACGTGGGAACCCCCATGAAAATGGCCCCTCAAAATCCCAAAAATAAGTTTCCCGCGAATATCCGCCAAAATATGCGAATTAAAAAATTTTCATTTAGACAAAAAATGAAGACTACCTCGAAATCTACAAAAATGGTCCTTACCATTTTTTTCGCAAAACCAATATTTTTCGCAAAAACAGCCGTCGAAAAATCCATAACATTCCATTCTGGATAGATGTGGTAGAACTCCGGAAATACTGAAAAATGCAATGGCCAAAACAAATTTTTATCAAAACGCAAGAAAGTTGGTGAAGAAATTTTCTGGGATTATTAACACTTGCAGACCTTTTTTTAAAAATATTAATTAATTAGGATACTCTCAAAATATTGAAAAAAAAACTTTGACCGCTTTTTTTAATATTCTAGAAAAATCAAAATGGACGATGAACTTTAAATGATTTAAAAAATGTACATTATTGCCCGAGTAATGAAACAATTCGTCCGCCCGCTTATAAGTGAATCCATGAAGATAGCGTCATTCTAGCGGTAGAGCCAGTTCAAATGAGAGCTTTTCCCCTTTTCTGCAAAAAACTATCGATTTTTCAAAAAAATTATAAGGACTTTTTGTAGATTACAAGGCCCTTCATTTTTGTTTAAATAAAAATTCTCCATCGCTTATTTTGGCAGATATTAGCGGAAACCAATTTTTCGGGCCTTAAGGGGCCATTTTCAGCCCTTTCCCACCTGATAATGTTGATAAACTTTTTTTCGCTCAAAAGCTTCCCCGAAGACCTAAGAATTGCTCCAAAAGGAAAAACTGTACAGATTTATTTACAGCTTTGTCCCTTCTTTTACTGGACTAGTTCGTAATTTGAGGCAGTTTTCGGGGAAACCGGAAGTCGTGAAAAAAAAATGTGACTTTAAAAACGTCAAATTTGGCATTATAGGTTATCCATAAGTTTTATTTTGGTACCTTAAAAAATTTAGACATAAAGGAATAAGCCACCCTCTTGGATAACACGGTATAGTAAAAAAAATTTGCAGCTAAAAATACCTACAAAAAAATGCCCTCATAAAACTAACAAATTTTGTCAAAATATCAATTGTATAAAACTTCTTTCCTGGCAGAGTAAATCCAAGAAAAATATAATAAATTTCAGGTTTTCCTTTTTTAAATAAACCCTGTAGATTAAAAAAACATTTATATTATTATTATATTTTATACCACATTTTAAGGTTGTACTTTGTATGAGATTATAAAGTAGACGAGAATTCCTTAATCAATAATTGTTTTTAAATTCGCAAAAGACAAAAATACAATATTATATTTTAATATTTTTAGATATTAGTTTTATAACATTATGTACAAAAAAGGTATTTTATTGTAAAATAAAGAGTTATTTCGCAAATCAGATCAACTTGAATTTTTTGAAATTTGTAAAGAAAGGTGTCAAATATGGATTAAACAAGTTTGGTTCTGGGATTTGGTCAAAAACGCTGTAAAAATTGGCCAAACTATTTTTGGCCAAAAATAGAAAATATTGATATCTCGGTCAATATTAAATGAATTTTTATGAAAATAAAAACAACCTTAAAACAGTAAAACTACCCTTTTTGGGTTTTTAAAATATTTTGAAATAAAGCTTAGATAATCAAATAAATACCATTTTTTTAGAATAATTAAAATGTTTTTATTATGCACTAATATTGAGATATAAGGGTTTATAATAGGGGGTTAAAACTACCCCTTAAAAAAAGAATACAAAAACATGACCTCAGATTATTCTTTTTGTTTTTTTTAATCAATTTTTTTTGAAAATATTTTATCATGTATTTTGACTCATTCCCCTTTCCCTTCCCACAGGCTGAAAAGTACCCTAAATTTAAAAAAAAAAAAAAAAAAAAAAACGTTATTAATTTTTTTTTTTTTTTGCAACTTTGTTTTAGAACCGACAAACTAACAATATTTTCAGTAAAAAGAAATTATTAGCCCCGCTACCCCTAAATTAAATAAAAACGAAAAAAAATTTTTGTAATTGCGAAAAAAAGTAAATTTTGCCTTATGCTTTTTTTTGCTAATAAGAACAAGATGTACAATAAACCATTTTAAAGCTAAGGTTATCCCCGAAATGTTAGAGTGATGGCAAATTTCAATTAAATTGATCATTTTTTATAATTTCACCCGAAAAAAAAACATAGACCGTTGCAAACATAAAATATGCACTTTTAAACGGCCAAATCTCCTTACAGATGAAAGATTGATAAAAAAAAAAAAAAAAAAAACAACTCTGAATAAAGGCTACAAAGTCTGGCTGTTAAAAATAAATAATTTTCACGCTACTGGCCTAAAACTCAAAATGTCTTACAAAAAACAAGATTTGACCCACATTTATCAGTCCAATACATAAAAAATAATTATCCGATAGGGCTAAAAAGAACTGGATATGTTTAGGGATATGTGTTCTGACTTTTCACCAAAGGATTATTTTTAACGCAGTCCAGATGGCGCTAAAAATTTAGCATGGAAAAAAATTGAAATAAGTTTATTTTGCCCATACCTTTTTTCTGCTTATTTTAAACGGTTCTGGTTGGTCTCAAAATTCTCCCAATTTTGTCTTCTTGCAAAATAATAGTAAGGATTTTGTTTGTGGAAGTAATATTTTTCCAGATATTTACGCCAGAAGGACCCGATCTCTTCATTTTTCGTTAAGCAACTATTTTTGCCAGGCCATATCTCCGTTCATACTCATCGTACAAAAATTAAAAAAAAATAGTTAAAATATTTGTCAACTAAAATACTTCCAATTAGTAGGTAATGTATAATACTACCACATTTTCGGTTAAATTAAAAAAACTTTCAACAATGTAACATTTCTTGGCAAAAATCACAATTTTCTTTGCGCTATTACATTTTATTAAAAAGTGTATTTCATTTTTTTTTGATAAAAAACGAAATTTATCGATTGGGTAAGTAACTTTTTTTCACCCTCCCATTAAATGACCCCCTCGCCGCCAACCCTTTTTCCCAGTATCGTGTTGTTTAATTCAATGGCAGATACTGGGCACCTTTCTTAGCATAATACAAGTTACTTTAAGTACCTGCTTTTGCCCGAAATTTGCGTTTCGTGATTTTACCTCCTTTACTGTATTAATTGAAGTTTTAATAAAATAAATTTTTTAAGTTTTAAAACTAGCAATCCACAAAATTGTATTGTTTTTTAGAATGCAATGACATATTTCGTTAATTTTAGCGTATAACACGTATCGAAAGTCTTCGGCAAATTTAAGGGAATAGGAAAAAATTCCGCACTTTATTGTTGTTAGCCTTCTAATAATAGACATTATTTGCATCTTTCCAAAAAATCAAACTTAGCTATATATTTGGAGATGTGTAATAGAATTTTTTATTAAAGAAAATATTTACTTTATGTAAGAAGAATACAATATATTTATCTTTATTAAACGGAACTTTCATAAATAACAATTTGTAAAACAGGAGGATCCTTATTAACAGCTTTATTTGTCATGTCCTGAATCACAGCTTGCAGCGCTTCTTCCCATTCTTTTTCGGCCTTTTCTTTGTCTTTCTTGTCCTTTTTGCTGCTCGTTCTTTTATGCATTGATACCTAAAAAAAAACATTAAAAATACACTGCTTTAAGAAATTAACGCATCACTCATAAATTTCCAGATAATTTATTTGTAAAATTTAAGAAGTAATCAAACATTATATTATATCAATAAATTTTATTAACTGAGGTTCAACAACCATAACTTTAGATTAATGTTTATATATGCTTAAAAATTAAAAAACCATAGAAATAGACATTATGTAAATTAAAATTATAGCTAAATATGTAGAATGAATATATTTTGATGTTGTGAGTTATATCTTACCTTATATTTGTAACGTTTTAACCCTTTAAAATTACCCTTAATAAGGAAATTACAACAAAAATAATTTTTTCATCTTAAAATTATTTAATGACGCTTATATTGAAGAAATTTTTTAACGGTTTACGGTATAATAACTATTTAACTACAATAACTCAACTCTTAAATAACCACCCCTCATGAGATTTACAAAAAAAAATGTTTTTGACAAATTAAAACGATTTGATGATACATAATTATAGTCCCGGAAATGAAACTTAAAAATGGCAAAATCTCGCAATTTGTTTGTCCTACATTGATTTTCATAAAAATTTGGAATTAGGCGCTTCTTACCCTCTACTTCAGATTCTATTTTATGGTGATGTGCGCTGTTTGTTTTTTAAGGGTGAAAAGTACCCCTAATTGGCAAATCTTATTAAATAACAATTTAAACCTTAAGATGGGTATAAGTTGGATTGGATTAGTTAAATAATGATTATTTTATGCTTTGGAATACAATTTTAAAATATTTTAACCCTTAAAAATCAACCCTTGTTAGAGTTTAAAGTAAAAAAAATATATTTACCCTAAAAAAATGATCAATTTATCATCAGTGATTTAATTTTAGAACGTTGTTGCTTAAAATATGTTCGACCCTTATAAATCAACCCCTATTATAGGTTAGTTAAAAAAAAGATTTACCCAAAAAAAATTAATAGCTTCACATATTTATTAATATTAAAAATATTACCGCCTAAAATATTACCAAATTTCATTATTTGGCGCCGTAGCTCAGACCGTATTGGTTGTAGAGAAATTATAAAAATTATAGTTTTTTTTTTAGTTTTTTTATAAGCTCCAATTTTGCTTTTTACAGTTTTTTGATAAAATGCATATTTTTAGAGTTGTTCGCGAAAAACCCATTAAAAACGTCGATTTTTTCGTCGAAAAACTTTTACTTTTAATCGCAAATAACTCGAAAAATATTAGTTTTTCGAAAAAAGTGTTTAAAACATTTTTTACTTTAAATTACTTGGGGCGGCAACCACCCCCAGGTTAAAAACACCCCTCGGCATGATATAAACTTTGATCCTTGGGCTATTCCCTACCTTCTGTGACAATTTTAGGTAAATCCATGCAGGACAAAAAAATTCCGAACCAAAATGCCTCATTTCCTGTACTACTAAGTTTTAAAAGAAACAAGAAGTATTAAGAACGTATACGAAACGTTTGAACCCTAATATCGGATATTTCCACTCCTGCTTTTAATTGTGTCCTGGCATCTCTGGCATCGACGAGTCATGCTTAAAATAAAATTTCAAATGCTGTTTTGATCCAGTCCGTCCCAAATTTCAATCAAACGTCGACCTAGGTCCTCCAAGTTGTTGGCCCGGTTCAGATGAGCACGTAACTGCCTTCCAGGTATATCCCAAACATGCTCTATTGGGATTAGGTATGGACTTCGTGCTGGCCAAAACATAGTTTCAATATGTCCACTTCCAACAGATAGTATTGCAGTATTTGGGCTGCATGAGGTCGGGAATTATTTTGCATTAATAAAAAATGTTGGCCTGATGTAAGGGGCAAATGGCACAACATAGTCCCCTAAAATGTTCCATATGTAACGATCAGCATTAAGATTTCCATTATTTATTACCACCAAGTCTTTGCATGTGGTTAATGAAATTCCTCCCCACACCATAACCGAGCCTCCACCGAATAAAGTGGTATTCATGATATTGCATTGTGCGTGGCGTTCATTGGGCTTTCTAATAGCACGAACTCATCTGTCGCATGTATACAGGCAAAAGCGCTACTCATCTGCCCATAGAACTCGTTTCCAGTCAGCTTTCCTCCAGTTTACGTGATCCCTGGCAAAGTTTAACCGAGCTCTAAGATGATCCACAGTTAACGCTAAACCTCGGGCAGCAATGCAAGGTTGTAGATTGGCTTCGAGAAGTCGTTGTCGGACGGTTTTCAGACTTACTTAAACGTTATGTGCAGTTTAAAGCTGAGATTTTGACATTCTTGTTGTAACAAATCGCTCCCTTAAAACAAAAAGCCTCAAAAAACAATCTTATTCGGCGATAACTCCAACCTTCTTCGTCCAATACAACCGCATTTAACAGTTTATACAGAACAATATCGAAATTCGTAAAAACAATCACTTCCAACAGTTAAAAATCAAGCAACTAACTGATTTTAAAGTCGACAATGCTGCAGATAAATATGCATATTAAAATTTTTTTGCACAGACAAACACTTTATTTAATTGTTAAAAGAAACAGTTTACCAGGGCATTTTTTAAAGTATTAAAATATTGTACAGTTCTTTTAAAGTGGCCATATTTTTCACATAATATTTAATGGTGCGTTAATTTCTTGGTGCAGTGTATATTATTACAAACTTTTTTATTATTTTACATTTCTTTGCTTCAGAAAAAACACGTGTTTTTATTAACAAAAAATAGCAGTGTCGCATTAAACTCCCAGGGCGATTAGCAAGGGAAAATAGGTATTGGGATCTCGGAAAAAAGATGGGATAAGAATATCAATAAACTAGACAGAGTTCCGTTATTTTATACTTAATCAGGATATCCAAAAAAAGGAAGAAAAATGTGGCATAAGCATTTTCTTTTTAAATGTTTTGTTATTGGTAAAAATCGATGTGGTTCGGCTGGCTTAACCTAAAACTAGCAAAACTATGAGACTAGATATAGGTACTAAGGAGCCTAAAAAGCCTAAAATAATTTTAAACCGTAAAACATAAAAGACACAAGATATATATTTTTTTAATTAAAATATGTTATTTCCAACTATGATTTTTTATTTTAAAACTCAAAGAGCAAAACATTTTTAAATATGATATTGATAGAGCCTTAAATAGCATAATATGTATGGAATGTATATTGTTTTAGATAGGGCCGAATTTAACTTTTTGCCGCCCTAATATGTCAATATTTTTTGCATATCAGAACAAATCAGAAAATTTAGCATTAAAAGAATATAAACTCCACTAGTAATTCTTATAAAAATTAAATAAACAAATTTAACAAAAGTAAAACACACAGAAAATTAAATAACAATTCTTTAAAACAAACAAATTTCATAATAGGAAAACAAAATATAAATTAAAATGTTAAAGCAAATAAGTCTTTTTTTTAACTATGAACTAATTAATTATGACAAAACTCTATACTAACATTTTTCTTTGAACCTTTTTTTCTGCAAAATCATTAACTATATCATTAAAATTAATGCTATTTGTTACGTCTGGTTCAATATTAAATACCGCAAAAGCTTTCATTCTATAGTTGATCTTAAATATTATTATGTTTTAATGCGTTTCAAACAGGAAAAACTTCGTTCAATAGAACAGTTTGAGACCGGTAAACAAATACACAATCTATATACAATGTCTATATACAATGTTATATATATATATATATATATATATATATATATATATATATATATATATATATATATATATATATATACAGGGTGTCCCGTAATTAATTGGACTAGGTTAATGTAGGATACCTCACATGAAAATAAAGCGTTTGAGAGTTTGAGCTCAATATCGCTTAAAAATGTTTATTTCGTTCTACAGGGTGTTAAAACTATTTTTCCAAACTTTTTATTGGAATAACTCGAATCCACTGGACACAATTGGCATTGAGATTTGGTGTATTTTCTCATTTTTTGGGATGAGGAATATAAATATGATATCATTTTGCATTACCACTATGGCGCCACATACAACAACATTGAGTGATTAAAATGGTCATAACTTTTTAAAAACTCCCTATACTTACATTTAAAGTGAAAATAATAAAACAGCATTTAATTTGGTTAAAAAATTATCTTTTTTAATCTCAAAAAAGTGACCGTTTTCGAAATAAACGCCTTTTTATTAGGTTCCGCATGAATACTTAATCTAAAATTTAATTAACAACGATAAAGTTGGAAGGAAGCTATTGATTAAATTAAATGTTTGTTCACCATCCACTAGGACACATTGTTAATTCTTTTATTTAAATTTGCCTGACTCAAACAATGATTCTTCTTGGGCCCTGATGGTATTGACTCCTTCACAATCCCACAATTCTGACGGTTATTTATTTTATTTTGTGAACAACTGATTTCAAGTAGCCCCAGAAATAAAAATCTAAGGGTTAAAGATCGGGACTACCGCGGCCCACGGATTCACTACCTCTACCAATCCATTTATAAGGATAAACATCGTCCAAGTAATTTCTGACTTGCAGTGAATAATGAGCCGGTTGCCATCGCGCATATACCAACTGTCAAGTCTTTAGGGGCTCATCTTCTAGAAGAATTGGTAGATCATTCCTCAAAATTTGATAACTTCTCCATTAGTTAGCTGGCAATTCAAACGGTCCAAAATACAATCCCCAAAGATACCACACCAAATATTTATTGAAAACTCATTGAAAGTGGAAAGCATGAGGATTTTCCATCAAATAGATATGATTATTGAACAATTAAAACCCCCTCCCCCTTCAAAACGTGGCTTCATCTGTAAATAAATGTTATTACAAAAAAATGGATCATTCAATTGGCGCTCTCTGAAAAATTGACTGAACTGGAGTCTTGCAGGAAAGTCTCGAGAAAGAAGATTCTCTACTGGAGTGAAGTGATACGAATAGAGTTTTTCTTCGCGTATAATTCTGGACACCATATCCATATCCGCTCCAATTACCCTTGGTCTTTCCGCATTTACGTTTTTTGAACAAAATGAGCCTGTTTTAAAACAAACTGAATGCTTTTAAATAATTGATGATTTGGCTGCCTTCTATCTGGATACAGATCTAAATAATGCTGCGCTGCTCTTCGACTACAAAATTTTTTTTTGGGCATTTTCATACCATATCCTATCTGAGCATTACGAAAATCATTGTGAAAAGCGGCTTTTTAAACGAAAATAACACAACAAGAACACAAAATTTAGCCAAATCAAAAACACTTATTAATCTTCACCTTGACAGATCGTAGTTATGATGTTTTCATCCTAGGCAAGCCTACTTTAAACTCGATAATAATTGTTCCTCCAAAACTTAATAAAAAAATGCGTTTATTTCGAAAACGGTCTACTTTTTAAAGATCAAAAAAAGTATACCTTTTTTGACTAAAATTAAATGCAGTTTTATTATTTTCACTCATTGCAAATGTGCGTACGGGGAGGTCAAAAAGTTATAACCATTTTAATCACTCAATGTTGTTGTTGTGGCGCCATCTAGTGGTGGCCAAATAGATATCCCTATTCGTGTTCCTTATCCCAAATAATTAGAGTATACCAAATTTCACCTTAATCTGTGCAGTGGATTCGAGGGGTATTTCAATACATGTTTGGTAAAAATTGGTTTTTAAAACCCTGTAGAACGAAAACCAATAACATTTTGCTGAGCGATATTAAGCTCAAACGCTTTATTTTCATGTCAGGTATAATCCATTAAACTATTTCCCAAATTAGTACGGGACACGTATATATATATATATATATACATATATATATATATATATATATATATATATATATATATATATATATATATATATATATATATATATATATATATATATATATATATATATATATATATATATATATATATATATATATATATATATATATATATATATAAAAATTAAAATATATTTTATATATATATATATATATATATATATATATATATATATATATATATATATATATATATATATTTTTTTGTTAGTTCATTTTGGTACTTATGTGTTTTATGTCAATAGAAGCCAAGGCTAAGTGGATTTGGCCGGGAATTTTTTATCTATTCGTTAAATATTAAAAAATTTTTTATTAATTTACGATTACATTTTTTTTATTATTCGTAAATTTGCTGCCCATAATATTTGCCGCCCTAGGCTTCAGCCTACTCAGCCTTTGCGTAAATCCACCTCTGGTTTTAGAAAAGTTTTGTTATTAGAGAATATATATGTGGCCTAACCAAAAGCTAATAGAAAAATTATATTTATTAATTGAGGAGACCAACAATAACAAAAATAAGTTATAATAAAGAGACCTAAATGATGCAAAATTAAAAAAAAGTTTTAAAATTTTTCCTACTCATATTAAAATTATTTTTATTTAATAAAATGTTGCACCAATTAGGGGTACATACTTTGGCTTTTAGTATATGCTGAGTGTTTCCTAGATAACCTAAAATATTTGGGAGGATGTCTTTGAAGTGAAGGACGGGACAGAAGGAGATAACAAAAATACACCGTTCCTTATATCTAAAAATTTACTATTAAACTGCAAAAGTAAATATTTGTACTTTTGTTGGGCTAAATTAAATAATCAACGCTGTCAGTCTCAATAATGGAGAACTAAAACAATTAGTAATGTGCAAGTTGACCTTAGAGTCCTAAAAATAAATGTGTAAGGTAAACAATGGTAATTAAAATAAACGTAAATATAGGTTGACGTTGAAATACGTTTCAACCAAAAGTATTTAATTATATAAATTTTGTTAAGTTAATAATAGTATAAGAGTATCTATATTAAGATCTGGCTTATTATTAAAAATGTTTTTTTATTTAAATTAAATAATGAACATTTTAAGAAATAGTTTTTTGAGTATTAAGGGCGGTAAAGGGGCGTTTTCCTAGCTGCGGGTTATACTCCGCAGCGAAGTGCGGCGTTTAATGAATTAAGGCCGCACCGCAAACTAAAAGGGACAAGTGTTTTTCTAGACTTTGCGAAGTACGGAACTAAGTTCTTTGTAGCATAAACTATGAATGAAGCTTAAAAAAAGAACAAACTGTGTAGTGCCTGAATAATGACAGAATTGATTGCGATAAATGAAGAAACGTTGATTTTAGAGAGTACAAGTGAAGAAAGAAAGTCTGTAAGTGCGATATATAAAGAAAGAAAAAGCGAAGAAGTATTTAACCTCCTAGTACAGAAACATTATTTTTAATGTGTTATTAAATTCGCCATCACATAAATCCCAGATAGGCACATAGCCAGGGGGGCTTGAGGGGCTGAAGCCCCCACCGAAATTCGTATAAATTTTGTTTACATTTCTCCAAACGTATCTAACAGAGAGAAAATAGCCTTGCTATTTATTTTTTTATAAAGGAGTCGAGAAAGGAGGTCACGAGGATTCAGAGAAATTTGTCACTAGTTCCTTTAGAGATTGAAAAAAAAAACTAGGGAAGCTTTCACAAAGCACACAAGTAGACAGTACCCCAAAAACGGTGTCATGATGGCGGAAGCATTTTTCGAAGTTTCAGCAGGGAAATATCAGGATATCATGTCTCAGCTAGACACTCAAAGAGCCAAAAAAAAAGGAAGAAAACCGAGCGGCTATTCGACCAATAATAGATATAATTCTATTTTGCGCAGAACAAGAATTGCCTCTCAAAGATGATTGTGACAGTGGACCTCTCGGTTTAGAAAAGCCTGAAAGAAAAGATGGTTAATTTCGAGCTCTTTTGCGATTCAGAGCAAAATCTGGCAATAAATATTTGAGAAGGCATGTCATCAGCAGCCGTAAACATGCCAAATATATGAGTCCGGATATTCAAAACGAAATTATTCAGACATGTTCGGAAATAGTTACAGAAGAAATAATCAAGAAAGTAAACAACGCAAGTTGTTTTACTTTACTGCCGACGGACCATGGACGATCAGGCATGACAACTTTCGATCTGTATTAGATATAGATTCAGTGAAGGATTCGCAAACTCCGATAATACGCGAATTTTGTAGGAGTTCTCCCGATTCACGACCAGTCTTCTGAAAATGTAACCAAAGTCATATAAGCTCTGCGAAGAGCTAGGTCTTGATATGGCCAAGTGCGTTGGGCAAGGATACGATAGCAGGTCATATTAGTGGTGTCCAGTCTAGAATCAGGCAGCAGTACCCAAATGCGAGATACGTTCATTGTGCGAGCCATCGCTTTAACCTTCCGTTATCTAATACCATGTCGATTTCAATGGTTAGGAATTGCCTAACAAACAACAAAAATAATTCAGTTATTTATCCAATTTTTTTACCGTTGTTTATCTGTGATTTTTTTTTACGTGATATTAAAATTATTTAAAGAAAGCAAGGTCCTTTTTTGCAGGTATAAAAATAAAACTTTACAGAATCACGTTTTCTTACCTTTTGTGTTCTGCTTTTAAAATAACCATGTCACGTAACACGTTAAAGCAATTTTATATTCTCAACACAAACAGCTTCAATACTCAAAACTTTAAGGTTATGGAGTATTGCATAGTGTTTTATGTTTAGTTTAAAAGCTAGCTTAAATTTAAAATTGCATTTTCCTTCAGTTTAGTTTAATCATTAAAAGTTAAAAAGGAACAACAAGGTTGCACAACTTATTGGAATTCTTGATGCATATTGTGACTTACATTTAGAACATCTTACATGTTTTGTTAGCTTGTTTGGACTAATAAAATAAGTAGGTGGTGCTAGTGGAGTGGCATTATGTCACACGTAAATGTAATATAAATTAGTAGAAAATAGGAATCAAAAGTTGTGGAGTTTCATTAGGTAATAATCAAATTAATTAGTCAATTTGCTTGTTTAACATTTTTGTTTTAAAAATTTGAGTACTTGACAAGATAGGACCGCTTCAGTCCTGGTCCCAGTGTTAGATGTCTGTGTACCTAGAAACTATTGACCCTTATAAATTTGCATATCGCCTAAAACAAAATTTAAAAAAAAAACAAAATCCCCTTAGGAATTAAAACTTTTACCAACGATAATCTGTGATATACACTAAAATAATGTACTTGCCACCTGTTTTATTTTTGACAATAATCAAAGACAATGGTAGTTATGTACCTGTTATAATAGATTAATTGACATTAGGTCATAAATTTGTGACAAAAAGCTTTTAAAATTTCCTAAATTTTTATATTAAAACTAATATATCTTTTATTATTATTTACATTTCAGTAAATCTTTTAGACTTTATCTTGGAAACGGTGATAGACTTGCCACCCAAACTTTTATAGGTGTTTAGATTGTAAAAAGATTTTTTTTTTAGACGATCTGCAAGTTTATAAGCGTCAATAGTTGCTGTGCACACACAGATCAGTACCCCGGGACCAAGACCGAAGCGGTCAAGTCTCATGCTGGCGAGTACCCAACGAAGACATGAATCCACCACCACAATATAAAACATATCTACAAATTATGTTGTTATAATTTACTTATTTATAATAATTTAAATAATACTATGCGCTCATAAGAACTGTTAGAGTTATGCGACCTAAGGCTCCCTGGTTGACGGATGGAATAAAGATTTTAATGAAACAAAGAGATAAGGCACTAACAGAATATAAGGCCAATAAAACGGAGGAGAACTGGAACAATTACAAGCGATTAAGAAATGATACACTTATGAATGTTCGGCTGCAAAAGAGAGCTCATATTGGTCGGGTGGTTGGTGAGGGTAGCAGCAGAAAAACTTGGCAAGCCTTAAGAGAACTTAATATAGGAGGTAGCAAGAATGTTACAATACCGAGAGCACTTTTGGATGCAAATAAAATTAATCAATATTTTAATTCCGTTTTTTTATAAATGGTGACTGTAGTGAGATGGTGGCTTATTACAAAATTTAATAATTCTTTTAAATTTTCTTTGAGATTGCTACTATCATGATATATATATATATATATATATATATATATATAATATATATATATCTTGTAATCTAATATCTTTTATTTTATATATGTAACTGCTATAAAAAGGAAATATTCAAGGCGTCAAGGTCTCGCGCATTCAACCGGTTTCCAAAAAAAGTTCATCAGAGGGTTTTGCGGATTTGCGTCCGATAAGTTTGCTGTCGGTATTGTCCAAGATATTGGAAAAAATAGTCTGTGGCCAACTAATGGACAACTAATGCGTTTTGTAGAAAAAGTGTTATTCCCAATCTGCAATCTGGCTTTACAGAAAAGCACAGCACTGCTACGGCACTTGCCAATGTTTTGGACAATATCGTGGCCGATTTGGATGCGGGAATGGTTGCGTCCCTCGTTTTGCTGGATTTTTCGAAAGCTTTCAACACTTTAAACCATGAACTGCTTTGTGCCAAGCTTGCCCACTACGGATTTGATAACATTGCGGTAAAATTTTATGAATCCTACCTTTTCGAAAGGTCACAGAGTGTGGTGCTGCAGCAGCAAATGTCATCTTTGTTGCCTGTAGTATCAGGTGTACCGCAAGGTTCGATACTGGGTCCGCTTCTGTTTTTTATATCTCGGCAGATATTTTGAAACGAATAGATATTGGTTCGTATCAAGCATATACTGACAATATTCAATTAAAATATAGATTTTTCCCTTATGAACATCATATTGCTTTGTATAACATAAACAGAGAGCTAAATATTATAAATGATCTATGAAAGAAGAACATAAATATTAATGGACAAACTGTGCCTGAGGTAAAATTAGCGAAATGGTTAGGGTTCGTAATATAGGTAATAGATAGTGGTCTTACATGAACATGTTAACTGCTTCATCAGAGAGGCTTACTGCAATTTAAGAATTATATATGCCAATCGGGAGATTCTATCCAAGAAACTTCAAGTCATGCTTATTAAAACACTGGTACTTTCATTTTTTAATTATTGTTCATTTGTTTCTGGTCCGTTTTTGACTTTACATATCGGCGGAAGAATTCAACGGGTTCAAAATTCATATTGTCGTCTTGTGTGTTCCCTGCGCAAGTTTGATGATATATCAGAAAATATCAGAGATTTGAAATGGCTTATTATGGCAAATAGAAGACGGTTGCAGTTTGCCGTTTTCTTGCATAAAATTATGATCTCTGACATTCCTGACTACCTGCGCGCAAAACTAATAGCACGTGACACCCTTCATAATAGAACTATACGCAATGGCGAATATGTTGGCGGTACCAACTCTTTATAATAAATTACCAAACGATATTAAATCTTTAAATGTTGAGGCTTTTAGGAGGAGATACCGAGCATCTCTTTTTCAATCACAGTAGCTTTAGGCATCCGCATATTATTTTCTAGTTGCTTGAATGTGTGTGTTTAAGTGTGTGTAATTGAGAATTTATTAAATCTACTTATATTATCTTATTTTTATTTATTAGTTATATTTATAATCTTTTGTCATTTTACTTTAATACTGTGAGAACTCCAGCCTGTTGGGGTTGTAGGGTGGAGTAGCCAATTACTAATGGCTAAATATCGCCCTAATATGGTTGGCTGTGATAGGGTTGATTTACAAATCTTATCTTCTAGATGTAATACACCTAACTGTATTATTGTAACCTTATCACTTAATAACGGGTAAAATGGTTATAACTAGTATTTAATAACCTTTTAATTGCTTTTCAAAACTTAGTCTCTTATTTTTAATCTATTTTTAAAAAAGCTGTTTAATGGCGATAATAATTATTTGATTAAAAGTATTTCCATATCATGAATAATTTTTAACGAAAATGAATAATTGTCTTTGTTTATCTGTTAGTATATGGCAGAAGATATTATTTAATTTAAAAAATATTAGAGTTTTATTTGGCAACTTTTTTACTATTACGTATAAGTAATACAAAAATAAATATTTCACATTACAGCGCTTTGCCCTAATGTATTTGTTATATTTTAGGTAGTTTTACGGTTTGTTCCGAGAAATGTTATCTTTTTATAGTTTATTTGAAGAATCATCGAACTTTTCACTTTGTTCGTTTCTTTATTTTCAGACTCTCTAGACTATAGAACCTGCTACCGGCAGAAGTTTTCCCTTTCCCTCCAAACCTTTAAAAGCTATTACTTAACTTAAAAGACACCCACGCGCCACTACGTTAGTACTTAAGCTTTAAGCCTTCATGGGCTGTCCTAATACTTTGAAAGGCGAACAAATATCTCTATAAAGAAAATGTAAGTTTGGTATTTTATCTCTTTTGTTTTAAAACAAACAATTTTTTAAAATTCTATGGAAAAACATATATGACTAAAAATGTCTATTTCAATTTTTTTTTTATAATCACAAGTCACAAATTTGCCCATATGTAGAATTCGGCAGATTAGTTAGTATTTTATTAAACAATTATTTAAAAAAATATTACTACACTAAACGAAAAAAAAATATTAACCTAAATAAATACATTTTTAGAAATAATCACCTATTAATAAAGCAATACCTATTTCATTTAAATACACATGACTAAACAAATATAGAAACTTTTTTAAACACTATAATAAAAAAAGAAAAAAAACTAAAATATTTGTCCATTAACAAAAAACGTTTTCTTTTTTAAAATATACATTATTTTAAAGAAAAAGAAATAATGCTTTTAAATAAATTAATAGTTTTTAAACTTAATAAAAAATATGTATGTTAAAGTTTAAATAATACTTATTAGAATTAATGTTTAATTTCTTTGTTTTAAGTAAATAAAATTTATATCTTTAATCTAAAAAAACTTTTTTTCCTAATATTTTTCCTAAAATGTTTTTTATTTTCCTCAAAATGTGTATAATTTTCTTTTTATAGTCTGGAACTCTAAGCAGCAGAACAATACATTTCTTTGTTGGATTTTTTTAATCTTTAAATTATTCTCTTTTGTAAGCACTGTAGTGGAATGGCTAAAAGACCTTTTTTATACTTATACTTGGCCTAAATTTCTTTTTATTTAAATTGTTTTTTTAAATTTAAGATTAATTAAAATTAGATATTAATATCGCTGAGACAAGAAAAAGACAATAGTCAAACAATAACTCTGTATAGAGGGTGTTTAAAAAATATTAAAAAAAGCTTTTATAAAGATAGATCTGAAAATGCATAATTTCTATGATACAGAGGGCTAAGTCAAATTTTATGATTTTGAAAAAAGAAATTTTAAATTTTAAAACGCTATAAAAACTTATTTATTTGGATTAATAATTTTTTTTACCAATATGTTTCTCAACTTTCTGAAATCTACGAGGATGGTTTGAAAAGTCTCAAGTGAAATGGCACACCGGCGTATCGAGGTCATGTTTAGTTAGTAGCATCTGTTGAAATGAACGCACACCGTAGTCAGCCATATTGGATCATTTGTGTTTGGCATTCGATGTAAAAGAAAGTCGAGTGATTTTCAAGAAATGGACGAAAAAGAATGTTCGTGTGGTGATTAAACATTACTTTATGAAAGGTAAAACGCCTCAGGAGACTAAAGAAAGATTGATAAACATTATGGTGACTCTGCACCTTCGATTAGAATAGTTTACAAGTGGTTTCAAAATTTTCGGACTGGCCATGTGAGCACAAGTGAGCTGAACGTGATCCTGTGGTCACGACTCCAGAAATCATTGATCAAATCCATATATGGTGATGGATACAGAAGAGTTAAGGTACGTGAGATTGTAGTGCTGTGGTATCTCGACTGGAACGTACATATATTTACATGAACATTTGGACATGAAAGCTATCCGCAAGATGGGTGCCACGATTGCTCACGCTTGACCAAAAACGGAATCGTGTGAAGTGTTGCAAGGATGGTTTGCAGCTGTTCAGAAGAATCCGGAGGACTTTATGCGTCGTTTCATCACTGTGGATGAAACATGGATTCATTACTATACTCCTGAGACCAAACAACAATCTAAGCAATGGGTTACCAAGGGGGAATCTGCACCAAAAAAGGCGAAGACCGTTCCTTCGGCCGGAAAGGTTATTGCGACTGTCTTTTGGGATTCGTAGGGGATAATCCTCATTGACTATCTGGAAAAGGGTAAAACTATTACAAGTGCATATTATTCATCATTATTGGACCGTTTGAAAACCGAGCTGCAAGAAAAACGCCCACGATTGGCCCACAAAAAAGTCCTTTTCCATCACGACAACGTACCAGCACACACCTCAGCAGTTGTGGTCGCAAAATTAATGGAAATAGGAAACCAACTCGTTTCACATCCCCCCTATTCTCCAGACTTGGCTCCCTCGGACTACTATTTGTTCCCCAATTTGAAGAAATGGCTGGCGGGACAAAGATTCTATTCAAACGAGGAAGTGATTGCAGACACTGATCGATATTTTGCAGACTTGGACAAATCCTATTATTTGGAAGGGATCAACAAACTGGAAACATCGTTGGACGAAGTGTATAAGCCTAAAAGGAGACTATGTAGAAAAATAAAAAAAGGTTTACCCCAAACAAGTAAGTAGTTTTTATTTTTGCACGGACTTTTCAAACCTACCTCTTATAGATCATAAGTGCAAGCATTTTAAAAAAATATTGATAGAAAAATCAACAATTTATTGATAACTGGTACGTTAGTATGTTTATTTCACTCAATATCCAGCGGTATGCCTATATAACTAATATAGTAAAACAAAACTGAACTAAAAATAATCTTCGGTATTCTCACCTGAATCTGATCACCTGAGATGAAAACTTATTATTTTATAAGGTGTAAGAAAATTATCTGGATTTTTTTATTTTACTTTAAAGTTTTTTATGGAAAAAATTTTCCCCATATTCCCAGTTAATTATCCCCTGAAAGGTAAAATAATCTTGAGTTTTTTCCACAAAACTTTTAAAAACTTTGCAAACTGATAAATATTTAGGACGAAATTGGTACTGGACACAAAAGGGGAAAAAAAACGTTTTAAATATCACAAAACTGCTGAATAGACAGGTGAAAACACGAAATAGCCCGTTTTTGCTCGGTACGTCACGGACTTATTACGTATAATTTTTTAACTTAATATCTCCTGACCTATCGGGTTCTTGTCAAGGTTTTTTTTAGAACAAAATTTAACAATATTTTCTATCGGAGCGTCAGTATCTTTTCGTAAAAATTGACTTAGCCCGTTTTTCCCTGTACCCTTTTTGGAAAAACATGTGGGTCACTGCCCCCTTTCAATTTTCATATCTTTTTTAAATAAAAAAAAATAAAATTTATTAATTGCAAGTCTCTTGAATAATATTAACCCTAGTTGTAAATTGAAATTTAATTTTTTAAAATTTTGTTTTAATAAGGCCCAAAGACTTGAATTAAATTTGGGTTTTTTAATTTTTTTATTTGGAAAACGAAACAAGAATGGAAAAAAAATCAGGAGACAAAAAAGTTAGATATTTAGGTGCTTAATCTACAAATAAATATAAAAATCGCCAAAGAAGTCAGTGGTGTACATTTTTTCACATTTAAGTTCGATAAGGTGTCTCCTGAGACGCCACTGTACTAAATAAGTTTAATTTAATTAGGCCTAAATTAGGCCCCTAATAATAGAAATAACACTGACAAATTTCAAGAAAATCGGCTAAGAATATTTAAGATAATTACAAAAAACATATTTTTTTTAAAAAAACTTTTAAAACCCTGTATCTTAAAAACTGTGCATTATTGGACTTACATTTATAAAAACTTTTTAAAATTTTTTACATGTATGGCCCCACCCATTTTTATCATAAAACGAAAAATAGAATATTGATTTTTTTTCAATTTGTTCTATTTTACGGTGTATTTCCCAATTTTTAAAAAAACTTTTTAAATTTTTTAAAATTAAAATAATACGTTAAATGTAGTGGCTGTATGCATTCCTGTGCAAAGCCAACCAAACCAAAAAAAAAAAAATAAAAATCTTTTAAAATTTAGCCGTGCATTTTTTAAAACCCCTGTATGTTTGATGTACAACAATTGCGTAGAAAATTTTGTTTTATCGTAAATTTATTCTAAAAGGTGCTCTGGTATCTTATTAAATTTAAAAACTTTTGTCATAAATCATATTTCATATTTAAGTTAGGACCGTTTATCTTTAGGCCTATAAGTTTTGTGGTAATAAAATTGTAAAAAAAAATTAAAAATATATTTTGGTACATATTGCTCCTTAAAAAAACTGAATTTTGCATATTTACTGAGTTACCAAATGAGCCGATTAACTGAAAGTCGGTTTACATATATGATCTTGTTTTTTTTTTAAAAATTTCCTTAAAATTATTAATATTTTGGGCGCCTTTGATTTAATAAGTAACATTTAAACATTAATTAATTAAAAAATTAAGTGTACCAAAATTACTAATGTAAAATAAGGGTCAGTTCCTACCCAAAAACCACCTGTTAAAATACTGAGCTCTAGAATCAGACCAAGTTTTTTTATCTATATTTTCTTTTAAATACAGACAGATCCGTAAAAATTTGCAAAATTAACAAACTTAACTAATCTCATACTCTAGATCTCAGTACTTTAAGAGACCCAGATTCTTGGATAGGGACTTGGCCCTTATTTTAAAAAGTAATTTTGTTATGATTTTTCGTCTGAGTTCAATAAATGAAATAAAATCATCATCAATCCCATTCATAGTTTTGCTGACGATAGTACCCTCCCCCCCAGTATTCAATTTCTTAAGCCGGGGGTTTTCACTTAATTGATATTGATAATGTTGTGTGTAAAAATTAAAAGTAGAAACACAATTAAGCAAAACCTGCTAAATAACACGGAAAAATACAAACCCCCTTTCTTTTCTATTTAAGGCAATTATCATTGTAATTTAAATAGCCCGCCACTCCCCTAACCAATCAAATTTAGGAACTATCGAATCGACAATCGTATCGAATTTAACGAAATGCTAAAAAGCGAAATGCTTTTTAGACTTTACACTAAAACACAGCCAGACTACCTAAATAGTTTCAATTGGAATAAAACATAAACACTTACATCAAAAAGGTTTTCACAACAATAATAATAGGCATGTCCTTTGGGTTTTTGTCAATACCTACAGCAGCACAAGGCTTTTCTCCTATCGTCTTGTTTTGGAAGAGAAAAGAATATTTTTGAAGATCCTAAACTCGGCCGGCTTCTGGTTTCGCAAATAATAACAATACACTTTTTTTCATTTTGAATAAAATAACGGAAATTTACTTGTAAAAGGGGTTTATATCAAGGAAAGTTTGGCGATAATAATAACTATAGTAATAAATTGGAATATTTGGAAAAAAACACACACTATTTACAAATTAGAAATTATTAATAAAAATTAGAATTACAGGTTATACAGGTTGACATTGACAATATGACAATTGACGGGAAAAGCCAACTTTTTAATGTTGCGCATATCGATATTTGATGACAGGCGTGTCGAAAAACAAAAAGCTGACAACAAAGCAGAAATTCCACTAATGAAAATTTAGGGCCGTGACGTCACGGGCCTACAAAATTCAAACTTAAAATTTTTTTTAAGGCGTTTCCGGAGGCCAAAAAAATTGGGAAAAAATATTTTTGGCCTTTATTTTCATGTGGCTTTGCAATAAGCTAATAAAAAAAACCCTGAAAAACGCCTATTCTGTTTTTGGGAAAACAAGCGCAGGTCAATGCAGATATCTCTTTAAAAGACCTCAAACTTATCTTGGATTGGGGCGCCAAAAATCGTGTTCAGTTTAATGCCTCAAAAACACAGTCATGTTCGCTGCCCAAAAAAAAGTCTGCGAATGCCCCCCCCCTTTTAAATATGAGCGGCCAAGTTCTGCAGAAAAAAGAGTCGTTTAATCAAAGTGGCTTTTTTTTTTTGAAAAAAACCTCAACTGGCAAAAACACATTTCACCCATAGCTTCGGCAGCTTCAAAAAAAAGTTGGATTCCTCTTTCAGGCCCCCAAAAAATTTCTCTTCTTCCCCAAAAATTTTTCTCTGTATGTATCCCCCAAAAAAAAACCCTCTTTGGAATATTGTTCTCATGCCTGGGGAATGGCGTCCCCCACAACATTTAGCATTCTGGGGGCCATTCAAAAAAAAGCTGTTCGTCTTATTAATGATCCAACGCTCACGAAAGGCCCCTTTTTTTTTTCCCATCGTCGAGCTGTGGGGATCTGTCGCTCTTCCAAAGGAATTTTTGGCCCGCTCAAAGGAATTGGCAGCTCCCAACAAAAGGGGGCACGTAGTTAAAAAATTTTTACATCCTTTTTAAAGGGGTTTTTTTAGAGAGGCCCCCCCCTTCCCGCTTTCTTCGTTCCTTTATTCCCAGGGGTCAAGACTATGGGGCCTGCTGCCCGCCCCCGGTTTTTTTTCCCTTTTTCCCCCCAATCTCCCAAAAAATTTTTAAAAACCCCTGTGAACAAACTCCCTCTCACCACACTGAAGACACCCCCGGTACTTAGTACTTGGCATCAGCCTTGTGGACTGTCCCAAGATAAAAAAAAATGCCTGCATTTTAAATTCAAAAAAATTATGACCCCTTTTTAAAATGGGTTCAATCAGATTTAAACTTTTAAAATACCCCCCCCAAAATACGATATTACTGCCCCTATTTCAAAAAGGGGGTTTTGATTAAACATGTCCCCGTGCGAATATCTCAGAGATCATTTGACATAAACTTTTTTTTTTTTTAGTCCCTTTTCGAATTTACATCCCCAAAATTTTTTTTCCTTTATGTGGAACGAGACCGAAGGTATGACAGAGGGGAAAAAAAAAGGGTTTAAAAAATTTTTTTTTTAAAATACACACTTTTGTGCATGGCCAAAAGGGTTTCCTAGATAAAGGTAGGGTTGTCTAAAAAAATTTGGGGAAACTATATTTAATTTAATATACCG